>JAUYWG010001671.1:0-20762 GCA_034779775.1 Enteromius afrohamiltoni
TCTCACCTGCCTGTAGCTTACAAGTAATCCTGAACATCTTAATTAGCTGGTTCAGGTGCGTTTGATTAGGGTTGGACAGCAGACCTCCAGGACCAGGATGGAGAAGCCCTGCACTACTGAATTATACACTAAATCACTTTTTTTTTTTTTTAATTCAACAAATGTGTAAATAACTTAATATGTCAGTGGCATCTAGTGAGTATATTTCTTGCATGTAGTTTAAGTGTAATGTGAAAGTTTAATAGTCTTTAATGAACCCTATACTTTGGATAGTGTGGTGCATTATCAAAGACTTGAGAGCAAAAGTAAGACTTAGGATATTTATTACAGACAGATGTGTACATTAGATGCAGAGACACTGAATACTCCATTCAGGCATCAAACACAGAGTGAGGCGCACATGTCTCCACTGATTTTGCTTTACAATCACATGATCCAAACAGTTCCACCCAGAACCTCTACCGATCGCTGCAAGCACCAAGACCAACTTACAGCTTTCCTAGGGAATGTACCAAAACATATTTAAGCCTTATCTCCGGAAAAACAAGTGGGTCTGTTAAATAATGGACGTACCACTTGTGAGAGAATGATGGATAAGAGCAAATCAAGAGACGTTAAACGATTAATAGTGAATGCTTTTCACACTCTAGACGGTAGGTAGTTTCAAAATCTCCCATTGAAGAAAAGTGCTGAGATACATTCTTCATCACGCTAAATACAAGCACTATTTATTTATTAAAATATAATTTGCATGATTTGATTTTCTTTTTTTTTTTTTCTTCTTTTTTTTTTGGAATGAACAGTTCTGTTATTTTGTCTCTTACTTTGATGTGTCTTACCATTCAAAATTGGAGTTAAATGAGTCATGATTGCATTTGCCTCTTTAACCATTTAAAGCATAAATTAAAAATATTTCAGTCCATTTAACTATTCAAATGCATTGCAGCTTCAAGCCATGACATTTTTCATATATTTAAATGGCAATGCATTCACAAAGTGCAATATGTGCCCTATTTCGTGGACTTTTTAGAAAAGAATCAATGGTCTCCAACATAATAATATTAACACCAATCCCCACGTGTGTTATAAGCAACAACGGTTAAAATGACTAAAAGATGAAACAAACTAAACTCGCACACTAAACTTCATATTGACATCTCCAGTAAGGAATCATTTAACTATAATCTTAAGTCCATTTAAAGATGACAAAAGTTATCAGTCTATTTGGTCTTGGCTGGTGATTGAGTCCACACAAAGCCAGATTTGCTATTGCACTTTTCCAAAACCTATTCTTAACCTGGGAACACAAAACACTGGAAATATTAAAAATATCCAGTCGCACTGCAGAGCTTTTCTTTTGTTGTTAATTATACTATACTTTCAAATCAAGTTTTTTTTTATTAAAAGCATGGCATATTTATTGAATAGTTTTGGATTAATAGTTACCTATTAGAGTTCATTGGCTACCCATGATCATCTTTGTGAAAACATTAATGCCCACTAACAACAAACTTTAACAAGCACAGTTATAAAGGTGATGAACTGCTCGCCTAATGATTATCTGTTACACAATGGAGCAGACAGACTCGCACACTATCTTTACAACCCAAATGGAACGAAAGAGTCTGTATCATGGAATGGGCTGCTGATTGCACAAAGAAAGAGGAAAAGAAAATCACATGTAAGAGAAACAAAATAATTAACCAGCATCTCAGTAGCGTGTTGTGTACCAGTCGTTATCAGTCATCTGCACCAGTTCGTTAACCACATCCAGCAGGTTGCGGTTGTGTTTCTGTAGCAGGCGCTGATTTAGAGCTCGGTCACCAAAGCCCATCTCTACCAGCACGGCCATCATGGCGTCATGAGAAGCTGCATCTTCTGGAAGCTACACAACCCCAAAACACTTTTACTGCTGATGAAAATGTTGCACTATACGCTAAGCACTTATACAGTTTTTTGTACATGCGCTTCACTGTCGAGTGATTTTGTCACAAAGTGGCAAAATACATTTGATTAATATCGGTCCTGTAATGCTTGATTTTTGAAATACAATGTATATAAAATGACATAAAATAAAACCGAAACAATTGTTTGAATATGTAATCAGAAGTAATGAACTATATAATAGCTTTATTTTTGTTTCTTGTTAATATAAGAGGAGATGCTTCAGCATCTCACACTATTGCCACATTCATAACATGCTTTGTGAATTTAAAGGACCTTTTACCAGCTTTCAAACTCACCTTCTCAGACCCAGTCTGTCCAGTGAAAAGAGCTTTATAGGCAGATGCTGCCACGGACAGGGCACCCTTCACCAATCCACCTGTGATGCTATTAGCCCTGAGGAAAGACAAGAATGAGAGAGAGTAAGAATGTGAGTGATAGAAAAGCACACATTGAAATGACTGTCCTGGGTGCACTTCCATGAGGCAGAACGATTGGTTGAGTGCCGGGTAACGCACCTAAGATCTTCTGATTCAGACTTGGCAGATGCTATTGAGTTCTCAGGTTGATTAGGCTCAGAGTCTATGAAAAAAATAAAAATGAAAATAAAAAATAGGGCAACTTTCAAACATGTGTGAGTCTTTTATCATATTGTCCAATTTGTGACCCTGGACAACAAAACCAGTCATAAGTGTTAATTTTCAGAAATTGAGATCTATACATGATCTGAACGATGAATAAATAAGCTTTCCATTGATGTGTGATTTGTTAGGATAGGGCAATATTTGACTGAGATACAAATATATGAATATCTAGAATCTGAGGGAAGAGAAAGATCTAAATGCTGAGAAAATCACATTTCAAATTGTCCAAATTAGATCTTATCAATGCATATTACTAATCAAAAATTATGTTCTAATATATTTTCGGTAAGAAATTGACTAAATACCTTCATGGAACATGATCTTTACTTACTATCCTAAGGATTTTTGGCAAAAAATAAAAATCTATAATTTTGACACATGCAGTGTATTTTTGGCTATTGCTACAAATATACCCCAGCGACTTAAGACTGGTTTTGTGGTCCAGGGTCACATTTGTATTGTATTCTTACACCCCGAAATCATTGAAAATGCATTAATTTACAACCTGTGATGGCTTATTATTTTAATATCCCACCTTTCTCCTTATCTCCTGACTCTTCAGGATTACTCGTCTCCTGCTCCTCTGCTCCATTTTCCATCTGCTCATGTGTCTCTGTGCTGAATAAAGAGATTTCATATATATTAAACTAAATTTAACATGTCAGTAACCTAAAGATATGGGGATGCCATAAAAAAAAATCTAGGCTATGATCAAGAACATTCTCACATGACTAATGTCACAAACCAGATTAGTGACCAAGAAGTAGTGCAGTATCTTAAAGGGGTGATGCAATTTAAAAATAGTGCATAGTTAAGATCCCTGAAATTGCAAAAATTAAAGTTTCGAAGCCAAAGAGATATTCTTTATAAAAATGTATGACTTGTCCAAACCCCCCTAAAACAGCTTATTTAAACAAGTCACAGAGTGGGTTTATTTTCAAACACCACCCAGAAGACGGAACTATTTCTACAGGCACCATGTTCAAGAGACGGTGTGTGAAAGTGAAACTACTTTCTTTGTGCTTCCAAAAGAGGATTTAACTGGAAGTCAGTGGTATTATACTGGGTACAGTGTGTACAATACTGCACAGTATGTGTAAGGTGTTCTTTGCACCTTATACCGCCTTAACACATTGCATTACACCAAACAAAATAAAAATAATGTTCTTTTTAGGACTCCTTTAATCATTTCATGTCATAATGTATCTTTCCTGGGAATATGTTGTGATTTAAGAGTCTGCAAAATAAATAAAAAAACTATATTTACACGTGTAAATTATATAATTTTTTAGCTGAAACCGGAACTAAGAAAAATAATGTTTGAGTCATTAAAACAGGTTAATTACACACAGTATGCCATTGAACATGTCATGTTCGCAAGCTAAAAGAAACTATTATAGTAAAGTCTCGATATTGGCTAAAGAGGACCTTAGCATCCTCTTTAGCACTGTGAAAATGAGTCACAGGAGAAGTGCTAATACATCACTCTAGGGCTTTTCACACTTGAAATTGTTAACCTAGGGTTACCCTAAACCCTAGATAAATGGAATCCTGTGATATCCGTAATCAAGTTTCACACATACCTGGGGTTAACAGTTAATTTTCACACTATACATTCCTAAACCACAGGTTAATGTCCTTAATTGCATATTTGCAATGTCACTGACTGGACATACCTATGTTGCCACGTAGGTCTTTAGACTTTTACAGCCTCATGAAATGCACAAAGGCAAGAAAACAAAAACAAAAGTACATAAGAAGGAAAACAAGGAGTACGGTATGTAAATATTTCTTTGAACTTCACTCCAGTTCACACGCTTTCCATCTTTTATCATTTTTTACTGACATGAATTTCTGATTGGCTGTCTGTTGCCAGGTGTTCAGCAGAACAAACTAAAAAGCTGTGCAAACACCGCATTCAAATTACAGGTGTAATAAACGTTTCATTTAATTACAGGCTTTTTTACCAGGGTTTAGAAAGATAATAACCTGAGGTTAAGCACAGTGTGAGAAGCCCACGTTGAGTCAATGGTTCAGACCCTGTAAAAGTATGTTTTGCTGTTTCTGTTGGCAAAAGTTTGGTTCATCACTATTTTAACCGACCTCTGAGCCCAATCTATCACTGCTCATTTGTGCTCTGTATGAACTTACCAGGCTTTGACTGAGGGTCTTGGTGCCACTACAATCACAGGGGTGAGCGGCACAGCATCCAGAGTCTGGGAGGCACAAAGCATGTCATTAGCATCTGCAGCAGCAACAACAGGGCTCTGGAGCTCTGCACTCTCCACTGATTCTAGTTTGTCTCCCTCTGCAGGCTCTTCTCCAGGCTGCGACAGGGCTGAGCTGTACATGGACTCTCCTAGAGGACGGCTGGTGTCAAAGCAATCAGGGAGGATGATGATATAGTCTTCTGAAGACGCAGATGAAGTTCTGCTGCGGGTTTCCTTAGCTGCTCCTGTGTCCTTTACTTGCTCTTTCTTATCCACGTCCTCCTCTCCCTCTTCTACCGGATCACCAGCTGCAGGTTCCACCAGGATCTGCTCGATATCAGACTCATGACCCTCATCTAAACATAAGAACAATTGTTAAACATTTACTGCCTATGGTAAAAAGTTATGAAAGTTGTTTAAATCCCCTTTAAATGATCTCTGTGCCGTTACCTGTGCTAATGAGCTCTGCTGGAAGCGTCAGCAGTGGAGCAGCTATATCAGTGCTCTCTGTCTGTGGTGAAGCAGGGCTGGAGAGTTGTGCCGTTTCTACTTTCAGAGGGGTTGGAGCAGATATTAGCCCCGTTTCTGAAACTTTTTCTGATTTCCTCTCACAAAGGGACATTGAACCTTGCGGGGCTGGACGCACGACTTTAAATGGGAAAAATGAAATGCAAAAAAGTTCAATAATGTTGTTAAGGGGGATTTTGATAGAAATAGTGTATTGTGTACGCATTTGATAGTGTATGGTTTACAAAAGGCTGACTAAGAATATCAAAAGTACTTTATATCAAGTCAACACTAAAATTTAAAATGGTTTTTCCCCATTTATGCACAGTCTGACTACAACTATTAAAAAATGACTGTCATTTTCAGGAAAAGCGGAGAGGTGCATCCTCGCGCCGTCACAAACCTTTAGCTGGGCATCTCCCACATAGCGCCCCATGCTCTGCTAGTTCACGGGTCACTTCAAGGGTGAGAGAGCGGATAACAGATGGACTGACAAACTGAGGCCCAATGATGCCCTCCTCTCCTTTCTCTTGTGCTGGGATGCCCTCTAACTCTGTACCCTGGGCCACATCTGTGAGTACGACATCAAAAAAGGTTCACAAATATAGAAAGCTACACAATCGCTGACAGCAATACACAGGAAAAGTGCAGAAGTGCACTTGAATGTTTACCCAGGATGTCGCTGACCCCTTGGGCTTCTGTTTCCTCTTGGATGAGTCCCAATGTCGGTTTCTCCTGAAGAGGTCCATCATGGGGCAGAGGTGATATGCATGGAGTAATGTCTTCATTTATTAGAGAGAGAATATTAGAAAAGACTGGTATCTATACAATTTTGACTTAAATGGTACTGTTCAAAATTAACATGCAAAATTCCTAAACGCCATTTTATTTTTAGAAGCATATAACAGATTTAAGGTTACCTGCAGGAGTGTTGTTGGGCACGCTCTCCAACTCTTGTACAATGTTGATGTCCAGCAGTTCAAAAGACAGTAAGTCCTAAGTTAATACAACAAAGTGAGTGTGAAGTTGACAACAGAGTCAAACTTTTTTCACGAAACATTACAAACATGATGGGTTTGGTCACACCTGAGCTGTAAGTAAGTCCACAGATGGAATGTAGAATTCCTGGTCACAGTCCTGGTTTACAGACAAAAGCAGCTGTTCCCTTGAGGCCCGGCATTTCTCCTCCCTCTCAAGAGTCCGAGAAGACTTCTCCTAAAAGCGCCAGACAGGTGAAAATGAAAAAACTAAACTAACAATAGCTGTATACTGGCCAAAAGCATATCATGTCACAGGAGAAAAAAAAAATAATAATAATAAAAAGTACATTACATTACATTACCCTGGGTAACTATTTTTTGTTTTATTTTCAATTTGTCTGTAGTTTTCTCGTTTCACTTTATTTCTTTTGCTGCAAACGATCTAATGTACTAATGTTCACCAGAATTTTACTCATGTTTAATGCAGGTAGGTCTTAAAGGTTAGAATTAAATATATATACAATTAAATGGATCCGCACCAAAATAAAAATCATTTTGTCAAATACAATTTAAGATATTTTTGATGAAATCCTGATGACTGTCCCATTAACTGCCAAGTAATGAACACTGTCAAGGATCTAGATAAGTATAAAAACATTGTCAGAATACTCCATCTGCCATCCATGGTTGTGCCTGTTTTTTAAATTAAATTACATTTTTTCTTATGATGAATTGACACTGAATTGGTCAGTTTGTGCATTAGAATAACTACACATGTATTGATTGTAATGAGGGTGTCTCTAGACTGTTGTCTTACATGTGGGGTGACACAGGGAGAAACCAATAGCCCGTCAGCACAGATGGCTGTGGGAGCATGTGGATCCACAACGATGCTGCACCAAACACGTGGTCCAAACTGTTCTCCTCTGTGTGCCAGGCGCCAATGCGATGTATAGGTGCCCTCTAACGTCGGCGCACAAAGAGCCACGCTGATGACACCCACCTGACCTGGCTGTAATGTGGGAACTGCGACCTCCCTCCATCTTTCACCAGAGCCCACTGCCAAGTTCCCCCACATGAACTTTAACTGAGGCCGAAATTGGACACAGTCAGGTTCAGATTTTTTTACTGTGTATGTACACAGATTTGTGTCTGTAACAGGGTCTAAGTTACCTTGGTTTCAGAGTCCCAGCACACTCTGCCACTGTTCTTCATTTTCCAGTATTTGATGAACTTGGTCCCAGGACGCAAACGTGATCCATCAGGCAGGTTTTCATCCAGGAGTAGAGCGGTCATAGCTGGCACAGCCAGAGGGCATGGGCGTTTAGGACGACTGCAATCAAGACAGTATAAACTAAATGGCGTCTTATTAACATTAATTACATGTCAATAAAATTTTGTCACATTGTACATGTATTCATTTTATTAATTTCTAAAAAATATTAGATGATTAGATAACAATATAAGATTAGTTCTTAATTATTATATTTAAGTAAAGGGCTAAACAAAAATGAAAAAAAAAATTATTAAATAAATAACTTTCTTGTGTCAGCTAGCTAAATGGCGATATTAAGACATGGCCTCCTATATTACACGTTAACATGGCTCAGCCAGTCATTAGAAAGTATGGGGTAATAACACGGAAGTAGTATAAAACTATAGTTTGACATATTTTGCAGTGAAAATTTAAATCTAAGAATCATATGATGGGAAAAGCTGCCAAAAAAGTTAGCAGTTCTTCTTTCATGGCAAAATAATTCTTAAAAAGATACTGTAACATCAAACAGGTTTGAAATAACATGAGGTATAAGCTCTTACTCTGGGCTGTTTGCCTGTGTGGCACGTGGCTGCAGCAGGACGGGTGAAGAGCTCCCTTCTCCAGCAGTGCTCCACTGCAGCCCTCTCCTCTCCATCCTCAGCTGCTTCCTGATCTCCTTCACCTCCGCCTTGAGCTGGCGCTTCTCCGCTTTAAGACGCTGCTTCTCTGCCTTCCGAAAGCTCCGGTCACCCCTTCTGTAGAACCTTCAGAGAGAGCAAAATACGGTGAACTACTCTGAGCTTTAACACCAAGACATGCCAAAGCGGAGGAAAAATGCCCACCTGCTGTGATCTGGTGCCGGGGAGCCGTGCTCGGGAATAGACAGGGGAGTTCTGGCTCTCACAAGATTGTGGCTTGGATCGTGTGAGAAGCTACAAGGCTCACACAGAGTGCAGGAAGTACACACACTGTGCAGAAAGAAACCAAACATTTAGTTATACATTATATCTCTCGTAATATGTGTTACCCTTTGAAATGTACCACAGAAGCAATTATTTTATCAGAAGATCCAGATACAGACATCCACCTCATAGAGATCTCTCTAACCTGCATTGGTATCCGCCGCCTGCGGTCTGGCCCCGACAGCTGCTGCAGGCTGGAGCTGAACTTGGGGCCCCAGGGAGAGTAGATGAGGTGACCTCAGGAACCTGAGCCTCAGCTCCCACTGGCTTATGGATGCAGCATTGCCCAGAAAACTCTCTACAAATCTTCTCTACTGCCTCCCTAACCACTTGGTCCTTAAACTGTGGCAGTTATCATATTTTGAAGAGAAAAACAGAGACACAAATGTTTCCAATGTTAGGTTCCTCATGTTATTCTAAACATCTATAGCACTGGAGTTTAGCTCCAACCAAATGACACCTGCTTGGAAGTTTCTAGTGATCCTAAAGAGCTTGATTAGCTGGATCAGTTGGGTTTGATTAGAGTTGGAGCGAATATGTGCAGAGCTGTGGCCCTCCAGAAATGTAATTTGAGACCAGTGATCTATATGTTTCTGGTTCCCGCTGACTTTCATAGTATTTTTTTTTCTATGGAAGTCAATAGGGACCAGCAACTCTGTGGTCATTTTCTTTTATGTTCAACAGAAGAAAGAAACTCATAAAGGTTTGGAACAACTTGAGGGTGAGTAAATGATGTTTTCGGGAGTGGGACAGGACAACATTTTTCAGTTCTTAAAATTCAATTGAAATGGAAGTAGCAACAGATCTTTTCTTTCACAGCATAATGTGCTTTTTGTGATGTCTGACATATCATACCAGACAAACATCTGCCATTCCACCAGAAGATAAAGTTATAACTTGTTTATGAAATGTGTGAGGTCAAAACAAATGATTACGTTTGGTAAATATTTACTTCGCCTTTTCCCTCAATAAATTCTTAATTTGTGGCTTATTTATAGTTAGTAAGGTAGTTAAGTTTAGATATTGGGTAAGATTGGGGATCTAGAATAAAGTCATGTAAAATAAGGTGTTAATATGTGTTTAATATGCACTAATAAATGGCTAATATTCTAGTTTTATGCATGACAATAAGCAACTAATAGGTGTAACTGTAAAATACAGTGTTACCAATAAAAAATACTAAAAAGTAAAACATCTGCAAGATCTTTCAGAAATCATTCCAGTATGCTGATTTATTGCTAAAATATTTATAATATGTTTTACGCAATAAGAACAATAACATCTTTTTTTTTTTTTAAAGTTAGGGTAGATTTTATCTCATGCTGATTTTAATGTCTTGTTTCCTGTACCTTTTCCATGTATGAAGTGAACCAAGCTGGAGGGGTCTTATCCTCTGCTTTCCCACCTTTGACTTCATTCACAATTACCTTTAATATAAAAGCACCGTATCAAAATAGAATACATGTGACCCTGGACCACAAAACCAGTCATAAGGTAAAATTTTACAAAACTGAGATGTATGCATCATATGAAAGCTCAATCAATAAGTTTTCTATTGATACATGGTTTGTTAGGATAGGACAATATTTGGCCGAGATACATCTATTTGAAAATCTGGAATTGGAGGGTGCAAAAAAAAAAAAACTAAATACTGAGCAAATCACCTTTAAAGTTGTCCAAATTAATATCTTATCAATGCATTTTACTAATCAAAAATGACATTTTGATATGTTTACAGTAGGAATTTTACAAAAAAATATTCATGGAACATGATCTTTACTTAACTTCCTAATGATTTTTGGCATAAAAAAAAACACAATAATTTTGACCCATTCAATGTATTTTTGGATATTGCTACAAATAAACCCCAGTGACTTAAGACTGGTTTTGTGGTCCAGGGTCACATATGTGACACGACAGTCATTAACATGCAATGGTGGAAGCACATTTCATGCAAACTACAATAAAACTGTAATCAGAATTCCATTACATTATTTGGTTTAAGCATGAGTTTCATCATTTAGATTATTAAATATATTGTAATGCGCCATTCCAACTAAATTTCAGCCTAGAATTAGATACAATTGTGGCTACTTCTGTGATTGTGCAAAACCATTGGGTTATAAAATCTTACCAATCCTTCCTCTGGGACTGCGGCCTGAACTTTGCGACTCACCACTTGTGCCAAAGTAGGGCAGTGTTGAGGAGGCCTGAATCCCTTCTTGGGTTCTCCAGCAGTACCAGGTTTTACCTGGCCCAAGCCCACCCCTGACCCTGGTGGTGGGCCCGGTCCTGGCACTGTGGCTCTACTGCCCCTCGTCTCATACACATTCATTTGTAGTCTGTTCCCCTGTCGTGCAGCACTCTACAGTTACAAACAACACAGTGCATCAATACAGTGCATTTCCTTTTAAAGGTTTGTTGATTGCATTCACAATAACAGCCTCCAAATGATTGGTTCTCAACTTTTCTGACTCCAAAGCCCTACTATCCATACTGTTATGTATCTTGTATTTCTACTGTAATGAAAATATGTTAATTAAACATATTGTACATATTTTAAGTTGAGATTTGCTTCCTTAATTAAGTTATATGCAGTAAACAGTGAGTAAGAAACGATTATTTACCTTCAGGGCTTCTTCGTATTCCACTGAAAAAATAAAAAAATACTCCAATCAGTGATATAACATATTCTGGCTGGATGTAGGTATGTTACTTTTTTATTAAACATAGATTGAGACATTTTACTTACATTGGCTGTTGATTGATACCTGAAACAAACACCAGCCACACACACAATTATAATGGAATTATGAACCAATAATAATAATAATAATACTTTTACATTATGTAGGTCTCATGGTTTCATTGAAAAAGCAAATTACTAACAGTGCCATGCAAGCAACGTCACAAATATTTAACGTCTTCACCCTCACCTCTTCATTTTCCTCATCGAAATAAGTCAGTTGTAAATTACACAGGCCAAAAGACCTCTTCACCTGAAGAATAAAAAATACCAAAAGTCAACACAACACCTGCAAGTGATACCTACTTTGTGACGTCAAACCTGTTTGATGAAAATGTATTAAAAATACTTGATTCTGATTGGCCAATGGTGACATTCCGCGTGCCAATATTTTGAATAATAACTAATATTCTCAACGGACCTCTCATCCGGGTAACGTTTTTCTCCGCGTCTTCCACAAGTAAGGTAAATGAGTTACTTTCATCTCAGATTGTAATTGTATTAATGTATACCTATTTGGTAAGTAGATTATAAAAGGGATAATGAACAGTCTTCCCCTATAATAAATATTAGACCCTGACTGGCTGCTGACTAACGTTACGTTATTCCAAACGGACACTATTAACGTTACACGACGCTTTGAGGTGAGGTAACTTAACTCAGACTACCAAATGACATTTACTTGAAACAGATTTGCAGTCAATGTTAGAAAGCTCCTGATGTTTACAGGGAGAGTATTTGGACATCTACGCGCCTGTTGTGCTGTAGTAAGGGAGCTCAGTAGGTTTTGAGACAGTGAGTGAATCAACATGATCATGTTATAACTAAGAGCTCATCACTGGGATATACAGACGTGACAAGTGCCCCCTCTCCTCAAAGTGTGCCAGACCCTTTGCAATGATGGTCTGATCCATGGAAAATCTGCGCACGTAAGATAACATATTTTATACTTTGTTAGATGTAAATATGGCTGCTATTTAATTCGTGGGCTTTCGGCAAAATGGTCGCTTGGCCCATTCTTTCTAAATGATTAAGCTTTTACGCCATCGAAGCAGCACGCGAGCTAGCTAGTGAACGTCACAGCAGATGTCTTGTAATACTGACGTTACTCTAATCGCATCAGGCTGACTTCGGTGAGAAAGGCTTTGCGGCATCAAGGTGAGTGATCAGACAGACATCACCTCATCGTCCACTGCTTACCATGGCCTCCATAGACTCCCAACTCTTCGTCTCCGAGCCAGACAGCAAGAAACTCTTTGCATTCCCTCGGAAATTCACCTTCAGATTGATATAGAAGTCCATGGCGCGAGTACTATTTAAGGCGTTGCATGGGTGAAAACTGAAAAGCTTTGATAAGTTACTGTGCCCTGGCTTCTAGATTTCTCTGATCAAAATGGTCCTTTCTGTTTACATCAGCGACGTAAACACGCCCACTGCCTCAGCTGACAGGAAAATGCCTGACGTCATTCAAAGCGAAAGAAACTAATAGGCAGGGCTTGTGGTCGTGCACTGACACGGATATTTCATTTTAATCGGTTCAAAGGGTAAACTTGTGAATGTTAACGTAAATATTTACTTAGCACTACGCAAAATACTGTTATCGTAAATAATTTTGTCCATAAATAATAATAATGATAATAAAGAATAAAGTTGGTTACCATAGGCATGTTTGTACGTATATATCTATGGTAATAAAAGCTATGACGTCATGCATAACTGAGCAGCACCCACCCTAGATTTTTGTTTCTGTTGCTTAGCAACGTTTTGTTACGTCAAAGATTTAAATGTAAATTCTAGTAAAATTTTAATGTGCAATTTGTGTTCTTAATGCTACTTTCTACGGCATTATATTTTGTTTGTTTTATTTTTATCTTATGCTTTTAAAGGCTCCCACACACTTGATATGTGTTTTAGATTTTTGAAAATACAAATCATAATAGTGGAAATTGTGTTGTTGCACACTATATTCAAATTTCTTTTTTTTATCAGCATACCAATTTTTTAAAAAGTTAAATATGTGATCTATCCAGTTTATCTACTCTTAAAACATCTGTTCACTGTATCTCTTTCTTGATCACTCATCAGTTATTCATATATGTGGCCCTGTCTGTGAAAACCATCATCCTTTATGTCCTAAAGGACATTCTCTGAATTCTCTGAACCTTTCATGCTTGAAATTCTTAAAATTAGATTTTGAGACTTTAGGACGGCTTCCACAGACAGGGTCACATATTTAATCGATTTAGGTGTCTATATGTCTATTTTTAATTTGTGTCAATTTTAAACTTTACTGAGGAAAAAAAAAGTTTTTTCAAAGTACAATCCAAGGCGATAGATTCTATGACCAGCAGGGGGCACTAATTCCGTTGTCCTTATTTTTTCGATTGCACGGTGTTGTGTTTTTAGACTGTTCCTATACATTTATGATGTAAACTTAATTTCAGTGTTTTTGCATTGATATTTTTTCATACTATTTATCTTGAGCTGTATGTTGATTTAACCTAGCTGAGGACAGAACCCGGGAATACAATTTCTTACATAAAAAATTCTTTAATTAATCTTTTGTCCTCCCCACTGTGACGGAAAAACACAACCCATTGCAAAACAGGGTTTGATGTTTAAACATGAAAATTAAACAATTATGTTGTAATCAAACGGACGATACCCAATAGTTCTCAGGTCAGGCATAGAATCTCCAGGTCACACAGAACATCTGCAGTTCATAAATGTGGCACAGACTTTTGATTTTACCTTTAAGGAAAAGGAGAAAAAAACAAAAAGTGTAATTTCATTTGCAAGCAGATAAAAAAAAGTCCATTAATTATAAATAAATCTCAATTATAATAAAAACAGATTCTAATTTCAATCCGTAGCTTGATTAAGTATGACTAAACAAATGTCGCTTCCTGATTCCTAACCTTTATGAATATAAATGGTGTATAATTTGAAATAAAAACTAATGTATCATTTAAAACATAGTGACATTTGTGCAATATTTCAATTCACAAAAACTCCACTTGTATTATACTACTTCTCTGGAATAGACACAAGTGTTTAGAGTGCTCATGAAGAACATCTGGAAATTGTCAGAATAAGAACAAGAGTTGAGAGTTAACAAGAAAATCGTGTAGACATTAATGCAAGCATGACTGTGCAAAAGTGTAATTTAAGTAAACGTCTCAGGGAACACACCCCCCCCCCCCCCCCCCCTCCTTCCTATCTTTCATTTTTTAAATCAAGATGTACTTAATGCACTTTTGCATTTGATATAAGTCATTTATATAAGTACAGATTCAGATATAACATTTATTCAGTACAGTGCATTTACTGCAATTTATTTTATATATCTTCATTCAAATTTAGGATTACTCACAAAAAAATGAATAAGCTGCATGCTATATGCCTTGCTGGGTATTTTTGTAATATCCAATGGGAACTGATATTGGAGAAATCTAAAATTAAGATTTTTTTTTGTTGTAACCTTTGTTGTTTAAAGAATATTGTGGCATGCTCTGCACGAGAGAGTATTTATTTGTATTGTTCTTTTGTCCCTCAGTTAAGGAAATTGAAACTTGTAAAGGTCACACCTAATTTTCCTCTAAACAAAGGCATGTCCTGTTTCCTGGATTCCTCTTTTAAATGTGTTTCTAATAACTAGAGGGAGTCTGATGGAAAGCAATTATCATAAAAAAAGGCTTTTCCGTATTTTTCACACCTTATCCAGAAATCTAATTATTTTTCTGAAGCACGAAAAAACATTCCTTCCTCTCTTCAATGGAAATGAACTTAGATTCAAATGATAAAAACCAGGGGGAAATATTTCATGTCTGGAATTTGTGTTAAGCAAGTGTTCAATTTACATTGCTTTCTGTGATTCCATTGTTATTTCAATGTGCTTGCTTCAAACTTAATCCAGTTGTACCAATTTAGCTATAATTCTGCGATTCAAAAAACTGCTTTAAGGCCTATTGAATAACAGTTAAAAGTTAATTATGTTATACTAGATTAATCCAAGAAACACTTACATAAAAAGCTACACCTGAAAGCTGCACATTCAAATTAGAGTGCTGCTCAAACCTGTAAATTCAAGAATCACTATTTGTTAATAGGTTATTGCACTTGAAAAAGAACTGGCGTAAAATGAATAAACATGAAGCCCTGGGGTCTTGTGTGAACTTTCGGGGAGCAGTCCTGGTGGGTGTGGTTATAACATTTAGGCAACTACCAGCATACTGTACTATCTGAGACCCATTCTGCCCTCTCACGCCACAGATGCCTTCAAGCACAAGAGGGGCTTGGTTGCTACAATAATGAATTCTCTGTTAAAATACCTACTGATACTCCTGGGACTTATCTCAGTGATCATCAACATCGTGCTGATATGCTTAAATTCAAATAGGCTTCCAAAATGTATGTCCCAGCAGCAGCCGCAAGAGTCCCTACAAGTGAAACACTGCGACAAAAGTCTGGTTTTCGCGGACCTAACAGCAGCGGAGTATAAGTCTGTTCGCGATTATATGTGGGCCCAAAATGAATTAAAGATCTCTCATTCGTCAACCGCAAAGCCCTCGGAGAACTTCCTCTTTTTAATCGACCTCGCGCTCCCGAGGAAGGCAGATGTGCTGCGCTACCTGGATTTCGAAGGACCGAAGCCCCCCCGCGAAGCGAGCGTCGTTGTCTTCTACGGCGAGCGCGGCTACCTGAAGGAGTACGTGGTGGGACCGTTATCTGGTCAACTGAAGCATCGGGATGTTACTCAGAAGAAGTACAATACTCCGGAGTTACCTTTCACAGCCCGCACGGTGACAATCGGAGAGTATGTGGAGCTATTCACGCTCCTTAATAAGGTTTTCCAAAAACTAGAAAAGCCTCTGAGTGAAAGTTTTGGTTACATCCCAAAGAAAAATGAACTGCTGCCCTTTGAAGGCATGCCGAGAGGAATCAAAAGTGGTGACCGCAGGACCTGGATCTCCTTTTTCCGCGATTTCAGTGGCATGTACATCCATCCTGTGGGCTTCGAGATCCTGATCAATCACCAAAGCAGCAACGCGTCCGACTGGACTGTTGACAAGTTGTTGTACAACGGTCAATACTTAAACAGCCTTGACGACTTTCTGACAAAATACAAAGCTGGTAAGTTAAAAAAGATAGTCTACCAAAACATCACAAACCACGCTTCGCTGAAGCCAAGGAAGAAGCCTTCTGGTTTAGGACCACAGCAGTATTATCTTCAAGGGAAACGTTACAGTGTTAAAAACAACCAGGTGATTTACCTGGACTGGAGCTTCGCGTTTGGCTTGAGCTCTCTGACTGGGATGCGGGTGTTCGATGTGAAGTTTAAAGGAGAAAGGATTGCGTACGAACTCAGCGTGCAGGAGGCGATGTCCGTCTACGGCTCAGTTACGCCTGGGATGATGCTCACGAAGTTCCTGGACTCAAGTATAGGGATCGGTCGCTTCGCGCACGAGCTCGTGCGTGGGGTCGACTGTCCGTACGCAGCCACCTATGTAGACACCTACCGCTATATTGACACGAACGTCGCGCAGCGGTTCAGAAACTCCATCTGTGTTTTTGAACATGACATTGGGCGACCTTTGCGACGACACTTCTCAGATTTCTTTCATAACGGGTACGGTGGGATGGCGAACAGCGCTCTGGTGTTCCGCACCATTACTGCTATAGGAAACTATGATTACATATGGGACTTTATTTTCTATCAGAGCGGCTCTGTGGAAGCCAGGGTTCACGCCACTGGCTACATATCTTCCTCCTTTAAGGATGATGGAAATTTGCAGTACGGCCACCAGGTCGCAGAGAATGTCCTTGGAAACATCCACACCCATTTTATCAACTTTAAAGTCGACCTGGATATTTTGGGTAAGACTTCACTTCACTTTTACTAAAGTCACAGTAACATAGAATCGCCTTTAGAGTCACTTTATTTACATTTTTATTATTGGAGATAATCAGTTACTAAACTGGTCCTGCACTGAATCCTGATGTTGCTATGTGACAACTTGTCACGTGCCAACAGCTGGTCACGTTATATGGGAAAATGTGTCATATTAAACAGCAATTATTTTGTCACTAAAACAATTCAGAAAACATTTGATAAACAAATTTAAAGGGTAACATTGCTTATAAAAATACATTAGCAAAGATAACATGTCAAAAGACATCATGGGTTGATATATCTCGATTGCGCCATTGAGAAGAGGCGATTGACGTAAAAGTCCCAGAAATGTCATTCACGCCCCTTTTCTGGCACACAGGCATTTCAAGATATAAAGATGAACGAAGTAAGAATATTAATGTATTAAGTATTTGGAAACAATATTTCACATTATCAAAGTGATCGTTTTTGATATACATTCTTTTATGAACAAATAACTGTGTTATGTCTTAAAACACCATACAGATCTAGAACAATATGAAGAGTAAATGATGAAAGGCTGCTTATGTTGAACTATCCCTTTATGAATCTCTCCAGGGTCTTTTTTTCCAAATTCCAAGTTGAATTTAATCAGCTTGTAAAGAATTTTCTTTCTTTTTTTTCAAATGTTCTTTTTTTTTTTTTTTTTTAAAGGTGTGAAGAACATATTTCAGACTAAAGACATGGTGTATAAGGAAGTTCCATTACCATGGATGACCTCAGAGAAAGCAAAGATACCTCAACTAGTGGAGCAGCAAATCAAGACAGAACAAGAAGCGGCGATGCTTCATGGTGCCAAAACACCCCGTTACCTTCATATAGCCAGTAATGAGACTAATCGCTGGGGCCACCATCGCTCTTACAGGCTTCAGGTGGTGAGCTTTGCTGGAGATCATCTCCCTGAAAGTGAGTCCACAGAGAAGTCCATGTCCTGGGCCCGGTAAGTCTATAAAGTCATGCACAAAATACTTAGAAGAAAGTTTCAAATGTATTATTTATTCCTTTGTCTTCTCTCCCATTCATTTTTATTTCTTTATTCTAGGTATAAGGTTGCTATAACCAAGCATAAAGATGAAGAGCAGACTAGTAGCAGTCTGTACAGCCAAAATTACATGTGGGCCCCATTTGTTGATTTCAGCAAATATATAGAAGATAATGAGACGATTGTCAATGAGGTATTAATGGAATCAGGATGTTTTTATTTAGCAGGTGCTTTTATTTAATGCAAATAATGACTTCAACTTCATTATGTCTTTTAAAGGACTTGGTTGCCTGGGTGACCGCCGGTTTCCTACACATACCACATGCAGAAGACATCCCCAACACGGTTACTATTGGCAATGGTGGCGGTGTCATCCTTAGGCCGCACAACTATTTCAATGAAGATCCCTCCATCCACTCTCCTGACGGAGTGTATTTTGCTCCCGGCTCTGAGAGTGACTGTGAGTACAATAAGATGGCGTGTCTGGAAAAGGATCAATGCACTTCCACACTGGAGCCGTTCACTTACCACGGCTTTGAAGGTGTCATGAAGTTTGATTAGGGATCCTAATTCAGATTGTATAATATGTATGCTGTTACAGTCTTGTTGAAACATTTAAAGTATTGTATAATCCATCCTCACTCACCTATAGTTATTTTGACAAGCAGTTTCCTGCTTTTGTAGCTTTTTATGTAAATATTATGAAGTTTGTAGCGAAATGACTTTGTGATGTGATTGGTTCAGACTAGCAGGTTCCTTTTTTAGGCAGTGTATTTTTGTGAATGGTCATTTGCATTATACTGTGTAAACTCTTTCTAAAGAGAGATTTAGGAAAATTGAAATATACTGATAAAACACCTCTGCAAACGCACTCTTATTTTTATGAAAATGTTCATCGCTGCAATAAAATGTGAAGGGGGATCGCTGTATTATTATCACTGTAACAAATGTTTTTATGGTTCATCATCTAGAAAAAAATAATACTGAAAGTGATTCTAACGATATCTTTCTCTGTGTCATTGTTGTTATAGTTGTGTCACGGACTATTCTTAGAGTTGGAACGACTATGAAAACGTTATAGTTATAGTTATTATCATCCTTTATGCGAATGGCTTTTATTTCACTGAGAAATGTATATCAGAAATTACAGGTTTATTTTATGTATTTGTCTTTTGATCACCAACCTGGGCATTTTGCAACACGTACAAGAAAGGTGTAATGGAAAAATAAAGATATAAGGATTTTATGTCTATCAGAAATGTTAGCATAGAAATTATAGTTAGTCGGTCATTCGCACCAGAGCAACCTGTATAAACTATTTGTGTTTTTAATCTGTATGATGTTACATGTTCTGTGGAACACAAAGAAATTGAAATAACATCCATGCAGATTCTTTTCAACTGTTTCAATCTAAAAAAAAAAAACACAACAACATTGAAACTTCATTAAATGAGTCCATATGACTATGTCTACTGAAAAGGAAAAGTTCACCCAAAAATGAAAATTCTGTCATCATTTCAGCACGCTCGAGTAGTTCCAAATCTGTATGAACTTCTTTGTCTTTGTTCTGCCGGACACAAAGAAAGATATTTTGTAGAAAGTTTGTAAGCAAGTTTGTTTTGGTCACCATTGACTTCCAAATTAGGAATAAAAGACATACTATGGTAGTCAATAGTGACACAAAACAGCCTTGATACAAACTTTCCTGTTACACAAGTCCTCTAGGAGACAGTTCAGCTCTAATGAATCTAAGCCTGATAAAAGTCCTTATTAACACCAATAGCAGACACACGCAGAACACAGGCCTGGTTTTATAGCTGAACAGATAAGGAATCCAAACCTATTAAGAGCATGACCTGTAAGAGGGCTATAAATTGTGAGAATTGACATTGTACGCTAAACTCCTTCAAAGATCGATGTTTGTTTATCTCCCAGCTGCCTCTCATTTTAAAGTATATACATGCAAGTAAAGACCGATGCATGTATACATATAAAACAGATTCCAACTCGTTTTTTTCTCTTTCTGTGTCTCAAACAATCACCCTTCCCCCACATACACACGTACATATACAGCTATTCTGTCAAGATGTCAGCAGTCAATGAATTCCAGATGGTACATTTGGAGAGCAGCAGCCATACCAGTTATGTCCATGTTATCTTAGTTTATACATACTTTACCTTCCTCCCATGAGAAATATATGTGAGATACTGTAGGGGAGAGACCAATGGCAAGTCATACACGTACTGACCACAAAAATATAACCACATAAAAAACTTGCCCAAATAAAGTGTGACAACTTTTTAGTAAGCCCTTGTAACAATCACCCTGTGTGACAACTAGCCCCATCTCCCCTATAAGGTAAAAGAATGTATTGCCGTTCACAGCCCTATATGTGCTGTGATCTCTCAGATTTACACAATGTGTCTCACATGTCATTTCAAACAGTTACAAACAATACGTTTATATCCACAAACAGACAAACTAGCGTTCTGAATAAACAAAGCAAGGCTATTTTATTAGGCTATCTGCTGTGTTTGTTGCTGCTGGAGAGAACTTTCAGAGTGATGAAGAAGGTGTTGCTGACAAAGAGCAGGCG
>JAUYWG010001671.1:20862-40262 GCA_034779775.1 Enteromius afrohamiltoni
GGCTATCTGCTGTGTTTGTTGCTGCTGGAGAGAACTTTCAGAGTGATGAAGAAGGTGTTGCTGACAAAGAGCAGGCGCAATCTTCACATAATTCTCAGCCAGTGAGCTCTGCAGCGCCATCAGTCTGCTATAACTATAAACACTGTCACAGGAAAGCAAATGATGTATATTTTTAGTGCTAGAAAAACAACGTAGGAGTGCAAAGGAAGTTGCAAATGAATTCTTTCGGCACTGCAATATCTTTTTTATACATTTTATTTGAAGCTTTTATCCAGCACACTATGCAAACTTTACTTGCAGCGTATGAATATTATTGCAGTACTTCGTTAAAATGTGTTTCACAGAGCACAGAATCAACTTATCAAGATCTGCGTTGTTTCCCAGGCTGTTGTTTTGCAGGAAGGATGACGGTTGTGTATAATGTGCTGCAAGAATTCCAAGAAATCCCAGAAAGAGTGATGTCTTCTGGCTTGTGCTTAAAATTCCACAGGTTCCAAGAGTTGCACAAGCTCTACAACTGCTCTTTTAACTTTCCCAGCAGTCCCACTGGGAATACAGATCGCGATTACCAAATGCGTGCAGTTCAGCGGTGAAAAACAGGCAAAGACTGCGTGCATAAAGACAAACCCAAAATTATGTGAAAAGCTTTGGTCCTATGTCAACCCAGATTTAACAAAGCAAGCACACAAGTAAACAAACATAGAGTGTACTGACACAATCAAATATCCATATTAACATCTAAATTAAGCAAAAACTGCTTTCTCGCTGTATATCTCCTTTATTAAACCATGCGCATAATTCAGTATGTGCTCGAATGTGTACTACAGTGATTATTTTCAAAGCTGTATGCCCACAGGAACTGACCATTGTTGCTTTGGTTTCAAGGGGAAAGACTTCTAAGATTGGACGTGACCAGAGGGCGTGAGATTGGACTGCCCTAAAAGAACTGAGCACTTCCTGTACACTTTCTATACCAACAAAGAATTTTTGTGTATGTGCGCTACATTACTTCCAACTGAACTACAGCAGACTTAAATGCAAGGTCGCATGTTTGACAGCAGAACTTAAAACGCAAAGCATGCTTAATTGCATGAAGACAACACAAATGAGCCTTCCGATCATGATAATAGCATGTCCATACAGGCTAATGGATCTCTGTGGAGATGACATCTGTAAACACCGTGGAGCTCTTAACACCCTGCAGGTAGTGTTCTTGTTTACAGTCTGGTCTGCTCTGGACATGTTCCATCTTTGTTTTTCCACATGGCCGAGTCGTTCAGCGACAGCTCTCTAAAGTTCTGGAAGCAAAGTGGAAAATGTGCCATCTCACAAAGTCGTGAGGCTTCGCACGAACAGGCCTCTATAGTTTGCTGGAAATGAACCACTATGTCAAGTCAATGGTAAACAGTGTCATGTGAAAGTCTTGGTCAAACTCTAATAATATCCTTCCATTGATGGCCACACAGCTGACCCAGGATTGATCTACAGTACACTAATGATGGGAATTTCATTTTATGTAATTATCTTTACTTCAATATTTGTGTCGGTTTATTGTCAAAGCACATCATTTCAATACATATTACAGAAGTTTGGGGTAAGCATGCCTGTAGAAGAAAAACTGGATCATTTTAGTCTGCAAGGTTGCATTAAATAGATCGAGAATGACAGTAAAGATATTTACTTTAAATAAAGATATTTAAAGATATCTATTTCAAACAAATGCTGCCATTTTAAACTTCACAAAAATTGGTTTAAATCAAACATGACAATGCAGTAAAAGAGACGTACGTATATAAAAATAAAGCACAATAAACACATCAGTTACACATAATAAATACATAAAGCACATTTTCATATTAACAAAACAACCTTAGTTGGACTAACAGTTACTAGTCCAATGTGTCCATGCTTGTCATCACCTCACCTCAGTAAGTGTCTTTCTCGTAATCAAGAGCTAAATTTAGCACCCAGAACCTGCCACTTCATACACATGCACCGCACATGCTCGCTTTAATGACCACACTAATGTTTGGAGACAATTTCCCCTCTATTGACTCCAAAGAGTCCAAAGCTCAGGTGGTGCCCAGTGACCAGGCAACTGAGAGGACGGATAAAAGGAGCAGGCTGAACTCATGCAGGTCAATGCAGGGATGAGACTCTGGATTCAAGAGACTACAAACAAGATGAAAAGATTTTACAAATAGCGACTACCCAAAAACTGAAAGCATGAATGAGGATCTGTAACATTGCTGTTACAGGCCGACAGAAGTCATGGAAGTCTTGTACGGTTATGGCATCCGCTGTACGTTATACCTGCAGATGCATTACGGACACGCGCAAAGCTGGTTTACATTTGTGTCTACAGTGGCAGACCTGCGGACAACATTTTTATACTTTTTTCCCATTTGGTTTCATCTGCAATCTGCAGTGGGAGTAAAGCTGGTCTGGGTTGCTGTTGTGGGAGATTGGCTCAACTTAGTCCTCAAGTGGTAAGTATTGTTGTTGCTTCTGTAAATATAAATACATATACAGTAAAAACAAAATCTTAAAAGAAGCATTTGGAGCCAGATTGAATAGATAAATAATAGAACAATCGGAAATGTAATGAATTCAGCTTTACTGGTCCTAATCAGATTTATTTATTAAATCACTAAACAGGCTTATGTTTGGCGAGCGTCCTTATTGGTGGGTTAAAGAAACTGTTTATTATGGCAACTTGACTGTACCACAAATCAAACAGTTTCCCGTGACATGCGAGACCGGCCCTGGTGAGTGTCTCCTTATGTTTCTCATTGTATTTATATAGACCAACCAAAACACTAAAATCAGTAGCAGACTTCACAGCGGTTTCTGGCTGCTCTTCTAGGAAGTCCCTCCGGTCATGCGATGGGAGCTGCAGGGGTTTACTATGCCATGGTCACGTCACTGCTGACGATTGTGCAGGAATGTGACCCCCTAAAAAGATGGTGAGTGATTAATTGCCCTTTTATAAATAGTCCTTGATAAGACTTCTTTTGCAAGATAATACCAGACTGAATGCATGGAAATGCTCCTCGGTCACACTAATCATCCAGAACAACTGGAGCCTCTGGTCAGACGGAAATACCTCATTAACTACAAGTAAACTCATTTGTCTTAGCAGCTCCATTTTAGCAACATATCAAGTAGAATATTGTAAAGATGCAGATTATTTTGGGTAGATGATGGCCCAGTTATTCATATAGAAATGTATTAATTAAAATAGCCAGGTTTTTCATGTCTATATGTTTTGCTATTTAATATTAATGATACACGTTCCTTGTTTTGTTTTTTTTGCCATGTACTAGGTGCTTGCAGGGTCTTCTTTGGGCCCTTTTTTGGAGCGTGCAGGTTTGTGTCAGTCTCTCTCGAGTCTTCATCGCAGCTCATTTTCCACATCAGGTCATTGCGGGAGTTGTTTCGGGTCAGTTGCATTGCATATTTTTCATCTGAGCCCACCTTTACATATGAGATGAATAAGATCTCTTACTTCTCTTATTCTGGTTTCAACATACAATTTGAATACAGGAATCGCTGTGGCCAAGGCTTTTAATAGAGTCTCCTGGATCTATTCAGCAAGCTTGAAGAGTTATGTGCACACCACCCTCTGTCTTGTGTTCATTGCGCTGGGGCTTTATGCATTGTTGGATGCTGCTTCAATAGACCCCTACTGGAGCCTAATGAAGGCACAGAAGTGGTGCTTTCAGCCTGAATGGGTCCATCTGGACACCACACCCTTCGCTGGCCTCCTCCGCAACACGGGGGCCCTGTTCGGCCTAGGGCTGAGCCTCCATTTGCCTATTCAGGGTGATCTGCAAAAAAACAGGAACTGTGGAAACAGCGCCATTTACAGACTGACCTGTACAGCAGCAACACTGCCACTCCTGCGCCTCTTAGACTCATTCAGACCTCCCACAAGCACTCGTGCGCTCTTCTATGCACTTTCTTTCTGCAAGAGCGCCACTGTGCCTCTAACCACAATACGTTTTGTGCCTTACTGCATAAGCACATTAGCAAATATATACCACAGAATGAAAGCATATTAAACTCGGAAAACACATTAAATCTGTATTGACTATTTTCCTCACTTTGCCTGTTTTAAAATATTTCAAAGTATTGTTCTTGAAAACCAAAGGTTAATTTATATGTTTTTATTTGAATACATGCAAACTGAATTACGTAAGCAGAGATATCATCAGGAATATCCAATGCTATACATATATAATAACTAAGGTCAAATTTTATAATCATTTTATATATATATATATATATATATATATATAATATTGTCCTGATGAAAAGAGATCAAAGGGGGTCAAAATGTATTGACATCTACTATATAGTAGCCTATATTTTATAATAGTAATATATTTATAATTATAATTAGATTTTTTTATTATTATTGTTGTTGTTTTTGCATTTTATATTTATGCTGTGATAAATTGTTTGTGTTGTTCAATTTTATTGTCTAAATGAAGCTGAAAAGCTTATTATAAACTGTTCAATGGCAGGTTTAGCTGTGACAACTTACCCCATTTAATGTGATAACAAGACCGTTTATAATAGGCACATGTTGTTCAATGTGGCAACAAAGACACTGGTTATCAAAAATAAACCTATGCTGAAAGATATTATTAATCGAACTGTTTTATTTTTATTTTTTATTAATAAGCTTGCGTTTTAAGTAATAAACTGTTGTATTAAATATGTTACAGTCTAAAAACAACCTCAAGGGTTCATCACTCAAGTGCAGTGTATAAAAAAATCAGGTTCCAGAGAAAACTCAAACTCATGATGAAACGCTTAAAATAGGCTAACTTATTTATCAGTGACATTAGTGCTGCCATCTAGCGACAGACTTATGACAACAGGAACTGCACAACGTTAAAAATATCTATTTTCTTTGTGTTTTACCTGATACATATTTGTAATCAGCTAATAATAGGGCGATTATACAGAATTCGTATTATAAATAATCCAAACACATAAATCCACGTCTGTAGAAAACAATGGTTACTTCCTCGTCTTTATCATTTTCCTTGAGACCTTTACATACACCGGAAGTGCAGAGTGTAAACAGACCACGCGCGCAGCCATGGACTGTCAGTGATGAAGCAGTGTTTTCCTGCATCACATGAATGTTTCCCTCACTTCCACAGGGATGCATCACTCAAGCGGCCGTCGACAGGTCTCGGCGATCTAAGAGCGTTCAGAAATCCAGCGGAGAACCAGCCTCGTGAATCGTCTGCTGCAGGGAGCGCCGCGGAGAAGCGCTATGCCGCGGCGGAAGGTATGACTGACTGCATCCTTCTACAGGCCAGATGCGTACATCGCGCGCAGCATCGCGCACCTGCGTGCTCATGTGCAGCCAGCCTTCACCTGCTCGCGCGCGCACACACACACACATACGCTGTATTGCCAAAAGTATTGGGACGCCCCTTTTAATAAACAGGTTTGACTGTACTTTAGAAGTTCGGCTGGGATTAGGACTGCAGACCATCTACGTTGTCTCTTTTCTTTTTGAACCTTGCCTTGTACACAGAGGCATTGCCCTGTTAGACAATTCCCTAGAACATCATTATATGCTTGAACAGTAAGATTTGTACTGTTCTTTAGCAGCCGTCATAAGGACTAGTTAAGTTGTTTGTGTGTGGAATGTGCAGATAATTGCCTATAAACTATAAAAGAAATGCTCTGTGTAATTACAAGTCATGTTTTCATGCATCCTGACAGCTTTACTGTCAGCTGATTAAAATATACTTTTGATTATATATATATATATATATATATATATATATATATATATATACTCAAAATAATGATTGAGATTGAGAGAGGTAGCTACAAGGGTGTTAATGACATTATAGCCCATGAGTTTTTTATTCAGTTTTGGTTCAGTGTACTCCTATATGTATATTAACCTAAGATTCAATTAAACCAATGACCACGGTGTAAAAAAAAATATTTTCTCACTAACACTTTATTAGTATATTTTCATGGTATTGAAGAAAATATATTAAGGTTATAATTCTCAACTTTTCTTAAAACAGGAGTGAACATTGTTACAGATATAATGCAGGAAATAATTTCAACTGTAGGAGTTAAAATGAGAGACATCAAGAAAGGCTCAACAGGGCCACTTTCACAGGTCATGTATAATACTTAACGGTGTTATCAAGCTGAAGGTGTGGAGTAAATCGAAAAGCTTATCATCCCATTAAAAGTTTTTTTTTCCTCATTTGTTTTAGTATCTGTATAACAATAAGACACATAACTGTAACAATTCCATCAATCAACCATAGATTATAATAATTAAGAAACAATAAAACACAAACTAAACTTCTTCCAAAGCATTTATTAATCTTAGTGTTAATTTCAACATTCACTATTACATTAATAAAATCAAAATCTGAATCTATTCACATTCAATCTGAGCTAACTAGCATTGAACAGTTTGATAAACTAATGGTTTGTATAATTTGTTTTCAGTGACTGAACTGTGTTTTGGTGTTTTTAACACGTAGAGGAATGCGGGCAGTAGCTCTGAAGGAACAGAGGATTCAGACTTCTCCGCTGAGCACACGGACAGCTCAGAGAGTGACGTCCACACAGTCAGAAACACGCGCCTCACTCGCTCCTCGCTGCGCCTCAGCCGAAACTCACAGGGTAAGACTGCAGACCTCGTACTGGTCACTGATGACGCAAATAATAATAATGGGGAATAATGAAATTATCATGTCGTTCTTTTTTTTTTTTTTTTTTTTTTTACCCCTAAGAAAAAATAGTTCAAATCTTAGGTATCTTATGGTTGATTGGTAGGAAGCACTGATGGATGAAGAACAAGAAACAAACGAACGAGTGAACAAATCTGAGAGCTTTGTTTCTAGATTCCAGTCCTGTGGGGAACCTGTCTGCCCCGGTTTCAGAGGAGGTGGTCAGCTATTCCACCCGTCGTGTGACGCGTAGTCAGCAGCAGGGGGTGACAGTCCTGCCCAAGAAATACCCCTTGCGGCAGAGCCGCTCTTCTGGCTCAGACACGGAGCAGCATGGGGAAATCTCAGAGAGGGGTAGGAGCAGAAAACCGCATGGTTCTTCACTCATGCCTTCCCTCATTTGAGTATCTCCATGCTTTGCTCTGCTCACATGTGCTTCTCTTCATTTGCGTGGTTTTAATCACAGATTTTCCTCAGTTCATACAACATGTTAACCATTCAAAAGTTTGAGGTCAGTAAGAGTTTTTATTCTTTTCTTGAGAAATTTTCTGTGAATCCTGAAAACAGCTTCCAAAAAATATTAAGCAGCACAACTGTTGATCATAAGAAATGTTTCTTTAGCAGCAAATCAGCACATATGAGTGATTTCTAAAGGATCATGTGACACTGGAGCAATGACTGCTGAAAATTCAGCTTCGTCATCACAGGACAAAATTACACTTTAAAATATATCACAATGGAAAACTTATTTTAATATGCAATACTATTTCACATTATTACTCTTTTACTGTATTTTTGACCAAGTGAATGCAGCCTTGGTGAGCGAGAAACGTCTTTCAAAAAAATCTTACTGACCTGAGACCTTGAAATGGTAGTTTACATCATTGTCATCATTCTTTTAAAATTGAATTATTTTAAGTAATGCTTTAAAATGTAATCTCATTTCATGTAATTTTGTGGCTTTTGCCGACTTTTTCTATTGTAATTTGCTATCAGTACCACTTTCTATTTGTTTTATACACACTTACCATAAACAACCTCATGTTCAAAGACATCCACTTGTTCAGGTGTCTTAAATTAATTAAATAAAGTTTAAAATTAGATTGAAAAATTTAAGTTCATCTCAAGTAAACAAATATTTTTGTTCATATTATCATGAATTACAGCAACTTTAACTCTCAACACCGTATGATTAATAAATGTAATAAATAATAAATGATATTAATTAAACATATTTAGTAAATAATTCATGAATTTTCTTAAACATGAATGATCATCTTTGATACAAAAAAGTTTTATACTGCAAATGACTAATTAATGATTTTTAATCTCAATTTATGAGAGACCTGGTTAGTACAGCATGTGGTTGGCTACACCTTCACTTTAATCACCTCATGTTTTTGTTTTATTCTTCCTTTCCTGGAGTTATTTTATTCATGTAATGATAAAGACCTTATTACATTCTTAGATTTCATACAGTCCTATTTTCTGTCGTTCAGACATTAAACAAAGTGCAGACCATGATGAGTCCCCACCCAGGACGCCCACAGGCAATGCTCCTTCCTCTGAGTCTGACATCGACATGTCCAGCCCAAACGTGTCTCATGATGAGAGTCTGGCAAAGGAGCTGTCATTGAAAGAATCCAGCCTTGCTCACCGGCCCAAACGACGACGCTTTCATGAGAGCTACAACTTTAACATGAAGTGCCCCACACCTGGTTGTAATTCACTTGGTAATTGGGTTCAAGGTCCTTTATCTTAATTGTTAAGAATATTTACGCTAGCATTCAAAAATATGTTGTTGTTTTGGGGAAAAAAAGTCTGTAATGTTCACCAAGGCTGCATTTATTTGATCAAAAATACAGGAAAAATAACTGTATTTTATTTTCGTGTATTGCAATTTATGCTTGTGATGGCAAAGCTACATTTATTTTCAGCGTCCATTGCTCAAGGCTTCAGTGTGATATGATCCTTCAGAATATACTGATTTGGTTTTTGGAAAACTTTTCTTAACATATATGCTTTTTATTTAGAATTGCTGAAAACATTTATTCTTTGATATACAGGACGGTAAAAAGAGCAGCTTATATTGGAAAACTCTTGTAGTACTGTATTAGAAATGGTCTGTTTTGATGCACTTAATGTGTTCCTAATGACCTAAAGAAGTATTAACTTCTTTTAAAAAATACTAATAACTTACAGACCCAAGACTTTTGAATGGTAGTATTTGTTTGAATTACGTGTCTATATTGGCTTTACTGTTTTTCTAGCAGCATTGTTCTGTGTACAGGATTAGTTATATCCTTAAACATTTAAACTCAACCTTCATTTCTCCTTCAGGACATTTGACAGGGAAACACGAAAGGCACTTTTCAATATCTGGATGTCCACTGTACCATAACCTTTCAGCAGATGAGTGCAAGGTAATGCTTATCTGTGTCATTTTGAATTAAACATTTAGCTTTTGCTAAAAGAAACAAGGTTTACCCTAAAGATCAAACCTTTTCCTCAGGTAAAGGCAAGCTCGCGAGACAAACACGTGGAGGAGAGGACGCTGTCACAGCGGCAGGATGAGAATCGGCATTCTGCTCGGCAACAGGTAAAGTCCTGCCTCTTGGACCGGCATGTGGCCTAGTAAATCCCAAATGTCTCCATTCTCCAAGAGCTGCCCTCAGATTTTGTGTGCGGTGAACATTACATGTTAAAGAGCCTCAACTAGCACTCACATTCTCTGAGTTACTTCCCCTGCAGGCCCAAACGGAGCGACAGCTGCGGTATAAAGAGAAGGTAACAGAGATGAGGAGGAAGAGAAACTCTGTTCCTCTTAAAGAGCAAAAAGACAAGTATTCAGTGAGTGTTATACATGCTCTGTCTTTGCAGAAAGAATGACAAAACCCCTTAGCAGACACATGGATCGGTTTCTGAGCTCTCGTTGTTTTTTAGGAGCACAAACTGACCCATGGCAGCATTCGTGAACCTCTGCTGGAGAACATCACAAGTGACTATGACCTGGAGCTGTTCAGAAAAGCCCAGGCATGTGCCTCGGACGATCTTGTAAGAGAGAAGACCCATCTCATTTTCTCCCTCTGTTTTCTCCTTTTCCCACTTTTTTTCACGAATCTGTAAAGATTGCTCTCCACTGCAGTCTGGGTATTGTGATGGGCCTATGCTGGACTCTCTTCCACTGCTGCCATTCTCTCATCTGTTGCATACAGAAGGAACAGCTCCAAAAATGAAAATGCTGACATTTACTAACCCTCATGACATTTCAGTCCTGTAGAGTATGATCTTTTAGAGCCTGACTGAAAAGAAAATTGCAACAAAATTGAGTAAATAATAATGGAATAATTTTTTATTATTATACTTTATTTGACGTTCCAATAAGAGAAAATAATCATCTTGAGCAAACATTACATGAACCTTCTTATTTTCTCCAGCTGATTTCTTTTCATTTAAATCTCTTTACATTTTTTACAATCAATCTGTACAGTCTCAGAAAATGTACACCGCCATTCAAAAGTTTGAGGATTAGTAATATTTTTTAAGAATTTAGAAAAAAGTCTTCACGTTCACCAAGGCTGCATTTATTATTGTAATTGTTTACTGCTGCAGTTTACATATTGCTTCAGTCTTCAGTGTCACAAGACCATCAGAACTTGAAACATTTATTATTATTATCAATACTGAAAACCGCTGTGCCGCTTGGAAACGGTGATACTGTCATTGTTGTTGGATCGTTTGATAAATAGAATAGTTGAATAGAAATCATTTGTAACATAATCAATGTATTTACAGTAAAGTTTAATGCGTCCTTCCTGAATAAAAATATTTCTTTCTTGGTAAAAAAAAAAAATAATCATACTGTCCCCAAACTTTTCAACTATAGCATATCTCTCGCTCTCACCTTCCCATTCATGAATCTTCAGCGGTAGGCTTCAGGGTTTTCCTTCTATCTCCGTTTCCTCAATCCTCCAGCCAGACCTGTGTTTCTCACACCCTTCATTGGTCCTTGCAGGAGAAACTTCGGCTGCAGGGACAGGTCACGGAGGGTGGCAACATGATAAAGACCATTGTGTTCGGCCGCTATGAGCTGGACACCTGGTACCACTCGCCGTACCCTGAAGAGTACGCCCGCCTCGGCCGTCTCTACATGTGCGAGTTCTGCCTCAAATACATGAAGAGTCAGACCATTCTGAGACGTCACATGGTAACTCTTTCACACCTTCAGTTAATGACTGTTTCATTTTCAAACTTTTTCAAACTTTTTGCAAAATTCCTGTTTTTGTCCAACCGTGTATTATAAATGTTGAACCAGTGTGTGTTTTGTATTCACACGTACACCTCTTTCTTATCTCACTTTCAATCAGGCCAAATGTGTGTGGAAACATCCACCAGGGGATGAGATTTACAGAAAAGGGGCTATATCTGTTTTTGAAGTGGATGGCAAGAAGAACAAGGCAAGAACAAGACATCCCATAAAGACTCTCATAAAGATTTTAAATGTACAGGTCAGTAATTTGCGATCAGTACTTGATTCTGCCTCGTCGTTTGCAGATTTATTGCCAAAACCTGTGCCTGCTTGCCAAACTCTTCCTGGACCACAAAACTTTGTATTACGATGTGGAGCCATTTCTCTTCTACGTGATGACTGAAGCTGACAATACCGGCTGCCATCTTGTAGGATATTTCTCCAAGGTACTCTGTTAGTGAACCTTAAGCTCGAGTTTCCTTTCACACTTGATTATTTTGTAGTAATCAAAATGCCTATCTGGGTTTAGGAAAAGAATTCATTCCTGAACTACAATGTCTCCTGCATCCTGACCATGCCACAGTATATGAGGCAGGGTTATGGCAAGATGCTGATTGATTTCAGTGAGTGCAGTACATCTGGATATTTCTCTACTTTTTATATGTGTTATATGACTACTGCGTTAAGAAAACAAGATTGCAAATGTTGATGTTAAAGTTACATTTATGCTGTGTCATTTTGTCTTTAAACAAACAAACACAGTAGAGTAGCGCTCTTACCAAGTGTGCACTTTTTAATGCTGCAGTTAATGGAAGACATGAGCATTTTAATGTTTGACTGGCTTGTTTCTGCACAGGTTATTTGCTGTCCAAAGTCGAGGAGAAGGTTGGCTCCCCTGAACGGCCTCTCTCTGACCTGGGACTCATCAGTTACAGGAGTTACTGGAAGGAAGTGCTCCTGCGCTACCTGCACAACTTCCAGGGCAAAGAGATCTCCATTAAAGGTACTTTAAAGCAGGTTTTTTTTCAGTGTAACTCACCCAATTGCTACTCACAGCTAGCCCAAAATTAGCCCAATCACTTTTCGTGGAGGATTCCCGGTAAATATTGTGTTGTGGTGTGGTAAAATAAAATTTTTTGGCGAGGTTCCCCTAATAAAAAGTTGATTTCCAGGGGCTATATATAACGTTGTTGGGGTCACTTCAACCTACAGGCATGAATAACGTCTTGCAGGAATAGTGTCAAAGTAGCTTTAAAACACTGGTACTTAGTTTTATGTTCTGTTTTAAAAAGTAGTTTATTTATAAATGAATTATTTTATTCATCATATATGCATTAAACTATTCAAAGGCTACAAATTCAACAAAGAATCCTGACTGTTAAATAAAATTAGAATTGTATCTGAAGGGTAATGTAGCACTGAAGAGTAATAAATGTTTAAAAATTCAGTTTTCCAGTCACAGTAATAAATTAGTGCATTCATATAGAAACCAGTTACAATATTTCACAATATTTACTGTGTTCGTGTAAATATGTAGCTTTGGTAAGCATAAGAGACTTCTATTCAAATCATGAAAAAAACCTTACAGACCATAAATGTTTGATCGTTGTGTGTTCCTTTGTCTTTGTCTATGTGTGGATGTAACACTCGATATTATGAATAATTGTTTTTATTTTTTGTCATATATTAACACTTGGGAGCAGAAATCAGTCAAGAAACAGCTGTCAATCCTGTAGACATTGTCAGCACTTTACAGGCACTCCAGATGCTGAAGTACTGGAAAGGGAAGCACCTGATCTTAAAAAGACAGGTAATGTCATTCTAAAAACACAATATTTGTATTCATTTTAGGCTTGTTGTACTGATGTAATGCTGTTGAATGATTTTTAGGATCTGATTGATGATTGGAAAACCAAAGAGGCAAAACGTGGAAGCAACAAGACTATTGACCCTACGGCCTTAAAGTGGAGCCCACCCAAAGGAACCTAAGACAATAATCTGCATGCTCTTCACCGTTCGCTGTAGCTTAGCAGGTCTTGGTCACTATTAGAATAGCTCAACACATACAGTAGGAAAAGTGTTTCTTTGTTACAGTAAGTTACAAGTAAGTCCGCAGTCCTAACTGTTCTCTACATGTCACACAGTTCAGTCTAAACATTTCCAGTTACCTTAACTGTTCTCATTTAGTTTTTGAAATATGGTTAACATTTCAACAAGCATCATAGAACTGCTGCATAGGAGATAACATCACCTAACCTAGTGTTTGATACTCGATTGGGAATTGTTTTTACTGTCGTTTTTTTAGTCGTCTATTGCATCTCTTTGTTTTAGAGAAATTACTATTTGACTGTTAAATATTTATGTGGGGGAAAACATTATAGTGTTTCTATATCTAATGGTTTTGTGAGCTAACAAGCGTCTTATTCTTCTTTATTTTATTTAATTTTCTCTGAACCAGATACGTGTCCCCAGCCCTGTTTGACATCAGCCAGAGTTAAAAGAATATTTTATTAGCTCACGTGAGACTAACCTGTATTTTGGAACAGACACATTGCAGTAAATGTGATATATTAACCCTTCATCAAGTATTATTTTTTCTAGAGCCTACAATGAAGACTATTAAGTGGACGCTTCACTTAGTTTATAGCATGTCTTGCAGCAACTGTAGTTTGTGAGCAGACAGAATAGTTTAGCTCATAGAATTACCGTGATGCACTTTTAAACTCCACCTAGTGGATTAAACACAGACTATACTCTGATATGCCAGTAGCATGTGTTGCACTTGAGTTTCTGTCTCTCCTCTGAAATAAATTCGGTCACTGTTTAACGCGATAACTATGAGTTAATGGGGTATAAATGTTAACAATCAATGAATAAACTCTTTGAAGGAAGTTCATCCAGAAATAAGTGTCATCGTTAATCACAAACGACAGTGGATGTTGGTATAAACTATAAACCATATAAAACCGCTTCCTGTGTTTTACTGTGAATCTATGGCTACAATCAAAAGACTAGAACATGTTTATGGTTAATCACTTGAAGCGTAAACTGAAACTTGGAAGAGGATGGGTGTGAACTTCGTAAACACGTTTGAGTTTTGTTTCCTCAAAGAGAAGGGAGCCTGTTGATTGAGTAATCAAGTGATAAACACCATAAACCCATGTGTTACAGTTCTTTGTAACCCTAGAAAGAATATATGACAGCGTGCACAGGAAGCAGTTCGCGCGCGCGGTAAAGGAAGTAGTACGTCACTGCGTTTCCACCACACGGCCACTAGGTCATTATCACACAGGCAGTCTCGACATTTCCTTAAGAAAAAAAAACACTACATACGGTTCACCCTAAAGATAGAAATATCATGAGAGACTTCTTATTTTCATGCGTTAGTCCACAGTTCACCTTGCTGCCATTATAGCCGGTCTTTGCGCTTGAGAACTGAGAGGTAGGTGTTATTGTGCAATTTTAATTGTCATATAAGTATAATGAAATCGTAAATATTCGTTTTATTTATTTATTTTTTTTATGTAACGTTATTGTTGAGTTGACTAGTGCGCAAAGAGAGAATTGAGTTTGTTAAAATGCATGTCACATTAAGCCATTGCTAACCTGTGCAAGTTCTAATAAATTTAATTTACCATTGCCGTTGTGATTTTATTATATCCATCTATTATGGTTCGGAAGCCATCCTGCGCACAACTTGGCATATCATTAAACAGGTCAGAGGTCATTTAGTCGCCCACATGCCTTTCCACGCCTTTCTTTATTCTGTGGAACACACACACACACACACATATATATATATATATATATTGGTGACCTCTGTTTTTCGTTTTATTGATAATAGGCAAAACCATGAGACTCAGAAAAAACCTTTACTTGCATGTTCCAAAGAAGAAAATTAGACGGGTTTGGAACAACGTCAGGTTAAAGTAAACATTGACAGGAACTAGTTTTGTCTCTGAGCAGGTCAGAATGTCTCAGATGGAGCTCCTCGTCACAAATGTAGCTGAGCTCCTCACTGCTGCTGTACAGGAAGTGTTGCAGCTCATGGGTCAGGCCGTGCTCGAGTATCAGAAAGAGTCTGCCAGAACACATCTGGAGAATCAGACCCTCCAGCAGAAGCTCAAACAGCTCCAGCAGGCAATGGCTGGGGACTCAAGTGAGATTACGAAGAGCTTACACTTGTGGAATTATCTTGTCTACTTGCTTACACACGTTTTCAATCCTCTTCTATATTTTTAGATGAAATGCAGAACGTCTCCCTACCCATTGAGATGCCTCATTTAGAGGAGGATGATGAGGAGGACGCACAGGAAGATCTCATTTATCTTGGAGATTCAGCTGTGAGCATGCAGACAGAGCAGCCACAAAGTCTGAGTGGCAATCCTGTTCACATGAACCTGGTTTTAGATGAAATTACTTTAGACAGCAGACATCATGCTCTGCAAGGGACCTGCGACTATTCTTTGAAGAAGCAGAGACCCCTCTCTAGGGTAAAGAGAAGCCCTCCAAGAAGAATCCCAAATGCTGGGAGCAGAGAGAGTCCGGTGACCACCACTGACACATCTCTGGGCTCAAACAGAATCAAAGACGAATCTAAACCAGAGCCTCTGGAGTGTTCTGTAGAAGAGACAGAAGATGTCAGAAGACAAGCTCCTGTAGTTCTCCTCCAAGATGTTCCTCCAGCAAACGAACACAACCAGCTGCCTGTCTCATCCTTTTCCAACAGCGTTGTCCACAATGACCAACTAGGCAAATTACTTAATTCGGCTTCCAAACACATTCTTAGGTCACGGGTGGAGAATATGGTCCAAACGGGGGGCGTCAACGGCAGCCCCAGCATCATTGAGAGCAGGGAGATTCTGCACAGCTGTCACGTGTGCGGCAAGACCTTCGCAACACCCTCCAGCCTCGGAGCGCACTTTGTGTGCCATTCAAATGAGAGACCTTTCGTTTGCAAGTGTTGCAAGTTCAGGTTCAGTCGTTTAGCTGATCTGAAAAAGCACGAGCGCATTCATACGGGAGAGAGGCCATATAACTGTTCGCTCTGTGGACGGAGATTCAACCGAACAGAGAATCTGAGAAGACACTTGAGGAAAGTTCATTATGGAGCAGTGCTGTAAGCTTTAGATTTACTGCATTTATTTTAGCATGTTGACATTGGATCTTTCAACAATCCTCATCATGGCTTAGTCATGTCTCAAGTTATAGTCACTTAATCCACTAGGCCTGTTTTTAGGCCCCCATTTTAAATACAGTATGTTGCCAACTGTTTCCATTAAATTGAATTAAAATAAATATTCATATCAGTGATGTAGCTGATGTTTCTGAGAATACATGATATGTGGTAAAATCATCAAATCCAATTGCAACATTCCACTGGATTCTCGTTTGAAATATTATTCGTCTTTAGAGCTGTGTTTTCAGCGGTGGCTTTTTTTTTTTTGTATTAAAAAAAAGTGAGTGTACAAATTACAAACAGTGCAGTTTCAAATTTTGTTACATGTTTTTGAAGGCAGTCTTTTGTTCTCAGCAAGGTTGCACTTATTACAGAAAAGCATAAAAATACAGTAAAAAACAGTAATATTGTGAAATATTACTACCAATACTGTTTTCTGTCTATTGCTGTCAATTATAAGTGTATTTAATATATAAATACCTATTTGTTTAATATGTACTTGCAGGTGTGTGTTTTTACATAACTATATACAGAACACATACATATATTATGCAAACAAACACTTATTTTGGAGGTAATTAATCATTTTACAGCACTAGATGAAATATAAATGTAAATTATTCCTGTGATTGTAAAACAACATTTTCATCACAGAGCACATGCTCTATCGAAACATCACCATGAATTTCATTAACCTTGCTGAATTGTTTTATTTTGTTTAAAAACATTTTTTAACCGTATCATTCATAACCAGCATTGACTACAGCGATACATGATTCACTGCTCCAACCCTGTTATCCACTTGGTTTTTATTAATATGGTACACTGGCATAAATCAGCTCTTCAGCTAAACTCTTGCAAATCATTTAAAATGACAGATGTTCCAAAGTGAGTATCAATCAAAACCAGAACATCCATCCTTCATTTCTTTCAGAATTTGCTTCAGCTTCTCTTTTTGCTCCATTCCACACGCCACTCGTTCCAGTCCAATAGTGTCCGGTCTGTTTGCCACTTAGCTTGATCCAGTTCTGATTAACATAAACAAAAAAGTGTTTTTTGGTTCTTTCGATGCAAAATGTTATTACAACATGCATTACAAACGTACCTTTTAGGAATGTCAGGAACATTTGATTAATGATTTTATGACTCTGTGATACTAACTCCCATGGGTCTGGAAAATAAAACCATGTCAGAGACAGGACATTTAATAGATATATTCAACAGAGTTAACAATGTACTGATTGTTCAGCCTACAATATGTGAAGCTACCATTTCTTGATCAGCAAGTATAACCAGTACATCTAAAGACAACGTATGAAATGAAGAGATGTCTTTCATCACAACTGAATACGTGCTTACCCTTAGTGTTTGTGAGCTGCTTAAGTGCGCCGCTCAGAGAGGAATCATCGAGCAGCACAGCGCGAAGACACCAGGCCTGACATGCTGCCATGATTTGATCACGCACAGAAGCATCACTTCCCAGACACACACAGACACTGCCTGGAAATAAATGATTCCCATAAAATGTGTCATTGGTGCTCTGCCTGAGTCTTAGTTAAGCACAAATTTCTTAATGTAATTTCAGATCACGTCTTTATGTCCGACCTCTGCTTATGTAGCAGAATTGGGGAGGTTTTTGTACCATTTTTGATTCCAATGAGATACGGTTTGCAGTTGTTCTTCAACGCCAGCTGCAGCTCTCCTGACCTTTTAAACCAAAAAGAAATAATTCTAACAGTCAATGCCGTTTCCACAACAACAACATATTTGTAATTAGTAAATGAATACAAACAGACTCTTGAATAATGTCTCCAAGCCTCACACCCAACTTTATGGGAAGTGTCCTTTTCAGCGCTGTGAAGAGGTGTAGAGTTTTGTTAACTGAATGCAGAATGAATCTAAATGAATACTAATACTAAATGAACAAGAAAAAGCCTTTAAAAGTGATGAGGTCATACACAAGAACACAGGCTCCTTCTGATTGGCCTCCGCTGGGCCGAGCAGCTGACCGTGAAGCAGGTACTGATGGAGGACTATGGACAAGCGAGCCTCATTTAGGGTATCCATAACAACAGAACGAACAGCTTTGTAGTTGGCAAACAGGTGGAGAACAGTGAACAGGAAGAACAGGATGAACGTCAACCTGAATGAAAGAGCACAAATCAGTATCTGCGACACACTTTGTTTGGATCGTGGCTTACACATCAGGGTGTAACTCACAATGGGTTATCTGTTACAAGCGGGATAAGTGCCAGGCTGACCAGCAGTCCTGCCAGGTTCACCAGGGTTTCCTTGGCAGGACAAAAAAAGCGGAGACATGATACACTGATACTTGAAACCACCTGCACATACTGAGCTCAATTTTCCAGACTAAGAGGGAACTTTGCTGGGAAAAATCAAGGAAGAAAAACTTTTATGAGGTATATGAGAGAATAAAAACCTGGCTCCCATCTTTGGCGGAGATATCAGCCATGTTGTTTCTGCGAGCTTGATGGACAGTTAAGGCAGCTCTTGTTGCTCCACCAGCAACTCCTACAATGGACTGGAATGATAGAAATAAATAAATATGTCTAGATATTTCCTGCCAAACAGTTTTAGAGGAAGATGCAGTTAATGTTTTACCTTAAATATCCCAGCGATGCAGACAATAAGAGTGAAAAAAGGAGGAAAATGAGGGGCCGCAATTTCCATGAACATTGCCACGTCATTAAGAATGTCAGCGAAGAGCCTGATAGACGTTACGTCAAATATTTCTGAGTATTAAGTATTACATTAAAAGGTTTACTCAAGCGAATCAAATTGAAGTCATTGGTGAATCCTACCTCCATTTTTTGGCTTCAGAATCTAACTTGCTCCTGAAATATAGGGTCACAATTGAGTACTATTAAACAAAACACCTTCACAATCTGAATGGCTGAATGGCATATGGTACCCTTTGAGCCAAGCAAAAAGTATTCTTCCCAGCATCCCAGTTCCATCTGAGAAAGGGAGAAGAAAGAGGGAGAAAATGGTTGGAAAATGCACTCATTAAATGAACAGAAGTCATTTGTGCACATACCCCTAAGCAGCCACGTTATTGTAGCTGCTGCAACTGTTGCTTCTTGATTTCCAACCCCAACACCCCTCAGTGAAGCCTGAGTGGCAAGTGTGCCAGACAGAGAGCTGGAAAATGCCTTGGAAAACAAACCACGGTGATATGATATTTTATACACACACACACACACACACACACACACACATA
>JAUYWG010001777.1:0-39998 GCA_034779775.1 Enteromius afrohamiltoni
AAAAGATTCGAAGACGATTGGTCTCTCATGCGAGATCCCATATGTAACGTCGAAGTGATTCGACTGAAAGGGTAACATATGTTCAACAGTGATAATATAATTCAATATAATACAATGTATAAATACAGTGCCCTCCACTAATATTGGCACCCTTGGTAAATCTGAGCAAATGTGGCTGTGAAAATAAATCTGTATTGTTTATCCTTTGGATCTTTCATTCAAAAACTTCACACAGTTCTAACCTATCATTGAAGCAAAACAATTGAAAATAAGGAGAAATTCCTTTGACGAAATAAATGTTTTTCTCCAATACTTGTTGACCACAATTAACCCCTAGATTTTTTTATTTTATGAGTAAAATATCTCTAAAAGCATATTCCCATTCATATTCACAATTTTGAGCATAATTTTGTGATAATAATAGAGCTTCACCAATTAGTGAAGTTGCTTTAAGAAAAGAGCTAGAGCAGGGAATTTTACCATTTCAGGGAAAAAATTAAGAATTTCCAATCAACACAGAATGTTACGAAGCTGCCTGGAAGAGGACGTTTGTCTCTATCCTCCTAATACATGGCGAGGAGTAGAGTTTGAGGGGCTAAAGACTTTCCATGGACCACAGCTGGAGTATTGCAGAAAATAGTTGAGTCTCAGGGTCAAAACATTTAAAAAATCTCCAGCATGTTCAGTTGTCAGACAGGACTGTAACTACAAATGGGACTGGCTTCTATGATCAGATTAAAATAAAAAAAATAGCTTTATAGCAGCAAACACTCAAGATTGGTTTGGTGAACACAGGGATAGATATCTACAATAATAATACAAGTATACTTCTGTATTTTTGATGTTGTGGGTCTGTATTTCCGCTGGAGGTCCTGGATATTTTGTTTAGACACATCTCATCATGGATTCTATCAAATACCAACATGTAAAAATAATTCACTGAATCTGTTAGAAATCTCATAATGGGCCATGGTTGAGTCTTCCACTGGGACAATAATCCAAACACAAACATCAAAATAAACACAAGAATTAGTCACTGAGCACAAAATGAAGCTTTTGGAAGTCATGGCTGTCCCAGTCCTCTGACCTGAACCGTGAGTGAGGTGAGCTAAAGAGGAGAACCAGCATGGAGCTGCTATTCTGAAGGATCTGAGAAGATTCTGCACGAAGGAATCTCTTTTCTCTTATCAGGTGTTCTTCAAACTCTTCAGGCGTTACAGGAGAAAACTCAGATCTGTTATCTAAAAGGACATAGCAATAATTGGGTACCAATAATTGTGACCAACATGTATTGGAGAAAAACATTTATTTCATCATGAGTTTTTCTCCCCATTTTTAATTGTTTTCCTTCAGTGATAGGTTAGAATTTTGATTTTTTTTTTTTAAATGAAAGATCAAAAGGATAAACAATACATTTGATTTATTTTCATAGCCACCTGTGCACAGATTTACCAAGGGTGCCAAAATAGTTAGTGGAGGGCACTGTATATAACCCTTAGAGCTATCAGAATAAGTCACTGAGAACTTGGTTATACAGTACAGCTGGCACAGTTTACACAATGTAAAGGAATTTGAAGGTAACACAACATGAAACTAAACATGCAAATAGTATTATCATTTATTTTTAGATTCAAACAGAATCAACTACACTTTTAAATAAATGGACATAAATCGGAACAATATTAACACTACTAAACGCTTTTGAAAAATGTTGGTTGGCATTCTTGACTTTCTTTAGTGGATTATCCACAAAAATGAACTTCTGCCATCTGCATGTATGTGCTTTATGTGTGGGCATGTGTTATCCAATACAAGCGTGTCCTGGATTACACTAAAGCACTCGTCCCTCTCCACCCTTTTAATGCAAGATTAAGAGAATGTAATAGACACTGTTTTACAGTCACCTCCTCAAAAGATGGTTTATTTTTGTTTGTTTGTTTTTCTCAGCTCTTGTGAAACAGTACCTGAATATACAGGCAAAAGATGTTTGCTGTAAATGAATCTAGAACCCCAGAAGACTCATCATTAAAATCTCTGGCTCTTCTCCACCCAGCGTCACAATCTGCCCATCACAGCTCACTGAAACAAAACTCCTGAACTCCAGGCTCTCAATAGCTCCGCTGATAAATTACTCTCAGTCGAAAATCCGATTCTACACTTGTTTGCATGGTTTCTCTGTGTAAACCACAAACCACTGAACATACTCAACAGCAGTGGATCTGGTGGGTTGCAACAAAATGATCTGTCACAGGTCTGCTCTTTTGGAGTAAAAACAAATGCAAATCAAAAAATAGAATAAAAACGTAGTAAAGTATCCTTTAGTTCACAAAAATTGCTAAACAACTGCTGTTTGCCCCATTATACCTTTCTAAAGGTTGCTAATATTGCTGTACGAGCCTCTTAAAACAGGTTTACATGTATGCAAGGTCAAAAAACACTTTAGTTTTTTTTCAAAAATAGATTTAATTTTACCCCATTTCTAAATTATTCGTAAACAACTCGTGTGTAGTGCTAAACCCAGCCTTCTCGTGAACCCTCACTGCTGTGATTGGTCAGATGGCACAGTCCTTTAACTTTATTTATCGTGATATTTATCAGATAGTTTATGTTCACATACAGCTACATGACACACTGAATGAAAGATCATATTTGAAAAGGCATAATAGGGGCACTTTAACAATTTACCAACAAGCTGGCTCTGTTTGACTAGCAGCCGAAGGCCTGTTATTCATCATCAGACTCCGCCTCTTCCTCCATCTTGTTAATATCATTTAATTTCCAACTCTTGGAAAGATGCGGACAGGCAGGGTTGTCCGCCGGTGTCAGGTCCACGCAAACGGGGTGGATAAATGGAGTGCTTGAGTTCTGTGAGTGGAGGAAAAGGGAGAACGCCATTCACGCTTCCACTTCTGACAACTTGATGAATTGGGGCGGCAACAGGCAGAGCTAGACCCATAATTCAGCATGTTATAAATCCCGGATAAGGATGAAAGACTGCCACAAAAGACATTACTGTCCATTCCATCTAATGAGCCAGTACATCAGCTCCTGGAGACGCTCACCCACCGGCCCTCTCTCAAAACACTCCTTCACCCGTCCCTAGTACAAAGACCATTCCTATTGTTAAATACCGGATCAATAGTGTAAATAATCTATTTCATCTCCCTGCTGATGTTACAAAACCAACTTTCAGTCTTTCGTCACAGAGACATACATCTCACGCTTGACAAGCCATCTGCGGATCGATATGGTGATAAGTTTAACTCTACTCCCTCTCCAAACATCAGGCCTTCTCTGAATTAAGCAGATTGATGAGGTCTATGAATACAACGCCTCCCGTGGTACCGCCAGCTATTTGTGTGAGTGTGTGTGTGCAGTTCATTGTCACTGTAGACCTTAAACTCAAGTCCAAATCCCCACTGAATATGTGTCACCCATTTTCACTACATAAACTCCGACATAAGCCCTGACCAAAGACACCAGCGTTATTTTAGTTACCTAAAAACATAAAAAATATATATTTATTTGAAATAAATGTGAAATAAAATGAAATATTTAAAAATAATGCTTAAGCAGGTCAAGGCAATATTCTCATTTTAATTTAATTCAGCTAGATGTAATAAAATAAATTAATACAAATTAAATAAAATTAATAACACTATATAGAAAAAACTAAAATATGACAAAAAAATGTAAATGTATTTACATAAATAAAAAATTGAAATAAAACGGAAAATATAAGAATAAAAAATGGATTCAAAATATGAATATAAATAAAAATAAATAAACAAAGGTCCAAAAAGTATATAAGAAGCATTTTTTAAACTTTCTCTTACAAGCAGTATCTTTTTTGAGAAAAAAATATATGAACAATATTATTATTTTAATATCTAAATAAACTTTTCCACCACGAAGAACCATGAAAGAAGGTTTAATGGATGCTAAATGTTATTCATGATGCTAGTAAATAACCTTAATATTTAATAGTCACTAAAATAACATTGGTTCTCATCGAAAAACATTGCTCTAATGTCCCTGTCAATATAATATCCACAAACCAAATGCAAAGGAAGAGGAGAAAGATCAATATTAATCATTTCACACCACGGTTTCGCTTTGAGGAGGTGGGCAGTGGAATGACACATCGCTGGTGTTTTCCAGTATCACTGAAGTTCTGGTGTTAAAAACTGCACAGCTCCAGAGCCTAGCCCGGCTGACCATAAATGGATCTTTGGAAAAGAAAGAAAGAACAAGAGACCGAGAGGAGAGTGTACTGCCTAGGGAAATGAATCTGACTTCAAAAACAGCAGCACTCAGAAAGAAACGCTTGGCTAAAGAAGAAAACACAGATATTACCAAGAGGCTTGATAATCATTGGGATAATGAGCTCTGGATTTAATTTACAGGGATCTTTTTGCAGAACTGAAGTCTATGGCACTGTTCTGATTAACGAATGCAGCGCCATGGGAGAAGACACAGTGCATGTTCGTTTTAACAGTATAGCAGGCCAAGCCAGACGTGCATTCATCGAACACATTCTCTGGCCCTGATTTACTAGGATCACAAATCAAGGGTGCTATTTTGCTTGTAAAATCTAACAAGGGTGCATTGTGGGTGATTAACTAACAAGAGCTGTATTCAGACATGTCCATATTTAATGGAGGCTTCTGCAGGTGGTAATTCTGTACTAAGTTAATGATGACAAACAAACAATAAATAATATACACGACATGGTCAACAAGCTCATAGTTTGATTTAAAAAATCAACTATAAAGTATTATTACATTTACTTTATTATATTTGTAATTTTTTTATTGTGATTAATTGCATTAAAAATAAAGGTTTTTGTTTACACAATATATGTGCAAATAATGTGTAAATGTATTATGTATGTGTTTGTGTGTGTGTGTGTGTGTGTGTGTGTGTATATATATAAACAAATGCATGTATATATTTATGAGAAATATGCGGTTTATATGTTAAATATATATAATATCAAATATAAGAATATAAGAATACTAGTTTTTTTATTTTTTATTTAATATGTTTGTAATTTATTCCTGTGATGGCAAAGGTGATTTTCATCAGCTACTGTGTGTGTATTTGCAGTGACATCAATCTGTATTTTGGATGTGTATGGATGCATCACCCAAACTACATAATTATTCTGGGAAATAATGTATACACATAAACCTTCTGTAAAGCTGGGTGTTATGCAGTATAACGTATACTGTAAACAAAAAATAAGGCATAAGAAGCTTAAAAAACCTAAACCTGACAAACACAACAGTGCAATGAATTAACACAGTGAAACTCAAAACATGGTGGATGTACTGAAAGCTTGTATATGTGAATGATGGGTGTCAGGGAAAGAACACTTTCAGATCAGCCTTCACACTGCACAGTGACAAAAAGAGAATAGAAAATGCTAACCACTTTGTCCTCTTTCTTCTCCAGCGTCACAGAGAGAAACAGGATGGTGGGTGGGGGAGAAGAACAAGAGAGAGAGAGATGTATGAAATGACAATCAGATATGAAAACAAAAAAAAAAACATTTAGATGCATACTGGAATAATAAACACAAAAACTGGCATTAGTGACATCATAAGGTGTCGAAATACAAATACCATTTTCTGGTTGAAAAACAAACATGTCTTGGAATGTTTTATACTATATTGTGGATTTATTCACATTTTTCTTGCTATTATTTCAGGACAGATCACGATAGTGTAAATTTGCAGGTATGTTGCCACCCACAGGGCAAACCTGAGAGGTGCAGGTTGCACTGATATGTACTGTAAGATAAGGATAAGGATAAACTAAGGATAGTGCATGGGTCACTGAAAACAAGAACATGACATGATCTTAGTAGTTCCTACTGCTTCAGAGCCACCAGAGTAAAAACACAGACACTAAAATGCTACTGTATTACTATAAAACACCTGCACACCAAAGGCAGGTGTAAACACTGTACCGTTTTGCATTCCTTTACATAAATAAAAAATCATACAGAGTGAACCTGAGGTAATTTTTAGAATGTCCACAATATGGTTGAATGCCTCTTCCGTGTATTTATGTATATGCCAGTTATCAAAGAATCCATACAGATAGTCACAGTGCAGGACACATAGTTTTCTTATTATTATCAATGTTAAAAACAATTATGCTGCTTAATAGCTATTTTTTGAAAACCATTATACATGAGTTACTGTTTATTCTGCTAAAAATAAATGTAGTGTACGAATTTCACAATGTACAATGGATGGGGCATGTGTGATTTCTGTAAGTGTTTCATTGAACTTTTGCAAGTCTGTTCACTCTGGACCAGCTCAGGCTACTCATAGCAAAGGAGCTATTAAGTGAATTTCATCGCTTTTAGCTACCGTTTCCAGTCTACCAGATTGAGTAGGTGTAGCTCTCTATGTTTAACCTACAGGCATCTAGCGACTCCATTATCAAGACTGCCACTCTCATTAATAGCACACGCCAAAGGGCTCCGAGAAACAACATGCGCTCATTTCAGAAAAAACTAACCTCAGGGCAGCACCCATCCTCTACCAACAGAGACTTCACTTCCATTGCATTACATGTGGGATTTCTCCTACCTTCTCAGACACAGAAAAAAGCATCTGAACAGCCTTCTACACTCAAAACTGACCCTACCTGAGCTTTCTCACATCTAAACCGCAATTAAACCTCACGAAGTGCCTAATGTAAGCTTTAGGAGTTATGTCAGGAATTACGCCTCAATACAAAAACATCAATCAGATCCTAGCTGACATGAATTAAATCATAATCTCTGCAGGAAATGTACTTATTAAAAATGTGAATGTAATTAAAGCAGATACTATTAAATAAGCAAATTCTGTATAACTAAATAAAAAATGAAACGGGAAATTTTTTTTTTTAAATGATAAAACCATTTTAATGTTCCAACTGAAACTAAATTAAAAATACAATTCATATTTTTCCAGTCTTTTCAACAGCAAAAGTTGCCAGTCTACCTGAATTCACTCTAGATATTAATTCTGACATTTGTTAAAGGTTTCATTTAACAGTGTGTTTAAATTATATGGGTTTTAAAGATTAAATGAGATCATTTAAATGTAAAATATAGGAAATCAGCATGTAAAATTAAATACCCAGTTCTAACAGCTACAAAAAAAATTATACAATTTCTAATAGTGATAATCAATAAGATTTCAATAAGATGGCTCAATTCTCTTGCCAACTGCAGGTGTAGGCAATATTTACAGTACAAAAGGCCTGGCTTCTTTGTGTAGCTATTAATGTACATAAATATTGCCATGTATATAAACATTTACTTCAAATGTCTACATGTCTACTGTATCTAAATCAGTGTGTTATTAATTACATTTACCCTTATTTCCATCTCACTGACCTCACTACCTACTCTACTGCCTCTGTCGGTGAGCTGTTGACTCCCTACACTGCACTCACTACGACTGAACACTAATTAGCACTCTGGACTCAGTGGAAGCAATAGAAGCGAAGGTAAATATCACACTCCAGGAGGTGGGCCACCACTTCAGGTGCTTCTCTATGCATGGCACGGCTGCCCCTGTGGAGACTCAGCGCCGACTTGGGCATCCCAGCGTGGGTGTGCAGCAACCCCCCAGTGACCAGCAGCGTCATCTCCTCTGACTAATGCCCAATTAACCTTTCTCTCATCCACCCAGCGCTCTTCTCTCCCTGTCCCTGCTTAAATGTGTGCAGATGCCAGGCGAGGAAGCATGAAAACATTCTGGTGGCTCACATGATGTAGGTGGTACTCACGTTATTGGAGCGCAGAGAGACCCTTCCCCCGCAGCGGGCACAGAACTTAGTCTGGCAGTAGGAGCACAGGTTTCCGCAGCCATCAGCAAACTTGGTCTTGTGGCAGATGCCACAGGTGGGGGCGTCATCTTTGTGTTGGCCCTGCTGCCTCTGTTGGGGGGGCTCGGGCCCAGTCCGCCTTACCTGCTCCTTGTAGTTGGCAAACTGATGGTGCAAACTGGGACGGGAGAGGAGACAGAGAAAGAGAACGTGAAAAATTTTGAAAGCTTCAAATTTGATAGTCACCATGTAACATTTTTACCTAACAGCTTCCCAATCTTATGAAAAATGTTATATAGTCCCTCAATTTTAATCTTACCAGAAAATGCGACATTTATCCAAATAATCCCTCAAATTAATAATTTGACATTTTTTGTAACATTTGTAATATTTAACCCAGTAGTCCCTTAAATTAATCATTTACATTTTTTAAAATTTGTAACATTTTAACCCAATTATCCCTCAAATTAATCATTTTACAATTTTGTAACATTTTAACCTAATAATCGAATCCCTCCGATTAATAATTTTATATTTTAGAACATTTCTAACATTTGAACACAATAATCCCTCAGATTAAAATGTAACATTTTTGAAATATTTGTAACATTTTACCCAAATAACCACAAATTTCTTGTGTTACTTTTGTAACATTTTTACTAAATAATTCCTCAAATTAATATTTCTCAATTTACATTTACAATAACATTTTTATCTATCAACTTTTTTTAACATTTTGCCAACAATTTTGACATTTTGGAAATGTACTTGATGACCTGATACTCTAATTAGGTTTTTTTTTTCCCCCTTAATATTGTTCCATTTTTATTAATATTATTTGTCAATAGGTTTTTTTTATCTAAAAAAACTGACCAATTTTCACATTAAGTTCAATAGTTACAGTACCCTGTTTCCTGTAATCATCTCACAGAACAGAACTAAACATTATAGCCCCGACTGACCAAGACTACACATGACGAAACTCAAATTATGTCACTAGTAAGACTACACATGACGAAACTCAAATTATGTCACTAGTAAGCACGTTTTCTGAAGCTAATACAGTATCCTGATATTGCAAAGGATAGATATAAAAATCTACAATGAAACAACTGTTCACAAACTGCATGTCAATGAAAACTCCACTACTAAATATCACTCTTCTTTCAGCCTAATGTTCTTTCAGCCACGTATGAAGAAGACATGAACGTCTTCCAAAAAATGACACAAACAACCAATATCCAAAATTTCCCCTGGTCTAAACAGCACTGAGGTCTCAAGCATGAATCTATCCAGAGCATTACTTACGCTAAAGGGGTCTTCCTCACAGACTCCTCCGCCATGACGATATCATGTGACGTATATTAAAATAAGCAACCTATATACAGAGTTAAAAGAATATGCTACCTACGGAATGTGATGAATGCGTGACCATCCATGCAGAACGTGCCCCAGAGAAAGACAACGAGATGATCTGAACACCTGCCCCAGTCTTAACCCCTGTCTCCCTCCCCCTGTGCACCCCTATTGCTCTCCTGTTCCTGAACACCGTCACCAGTGAACATCCTGTGGGTCAAAGATAAATGCTCCAACACAGAAGGGACAAGATGTGACCGCAAGATGTTCCATTTAAAAAAAACTAAATCAGTTCCATTTTTTTTTTTTCACTGCCAATGAGACTTATACAATGCTATATAATACAGCTTTTTTAGGTATTAAAACAAGGATTTTACAATTATACAACATACAACAAGTACAAAGACATAGAACTACATATCTAACATTTTTATAGGTTAATTCAATTACAAAAATGTGAAAAATATCAATTGTCAATTGACAAATTTTGTCACCATTATGTAAGGTTGTAATATTTTGTTGGTGTTAAAAGAAATTAAACAAGAAATATTTGAATTTATACAGAAAGTTCTGATATTGATTATAGACATAAAATATAAAAAATTGGCCGTTTTCCTATATAATATGTACATGTATGCACACATATATGTGTACATATATACATGCATATATGTACCTATATAGGTACACATACCCATATATTAGTAACATTTTTAAAATATATAAAAATTATTTTTAACCCATCCAAGTGCACACACACACAGTAGTGAGAAGTGCTCAAGGGTCTCACCTCAGTCATGGTATTGAAGGTGGAGAGAGAGCTGGTTATTCATTCCCACCACCTACAATCCCTGCCAGACCTGGGACTTGAACCCCCCAAAATATTATATATACTTGCACATATATGCACCTCAATTTTGCCTATATGTGGCATATATACGCATATATATTATCATGTATGTGCATATATACTGCAAATAGGTTTCATATATGCGCATATATCCTCATATAGGTTCTTTCCATGTGGGGTTAAATAGTTAATTTCTATTGCTGGTAAGGCATTTTTTGGCATTTTTTCTTTACTAAAAGTGTAACTGGAAAAGGGCACATTGTAATTCCAAAAGGCTTGAAATAGAAGCCCAATTGCAATCAAGAAAAATAAAGAAAGAAAAAAGAAAAGCAGGTTGAATTAAGCATGCACTCTTCTCATCTCAATATTAAGATGTAACATTCACCTTTCAAACTATCAGAACACAATGACCTTTAGTTACAGTAGCTCTGACGAACAACGGAGCACAAAGTCAACGCTGAAATGAAATTGAGCAGCGCTAGACTACAAAAACCTTTCAACACTTTATGAAAAACATGAGAAACAGAGACAAACATTGAGCTTGGCACTGTAAAAGAACATATGAAAGTGCTTTGTACTCTGAGCCGGAAATGATATTCAGAAAAGCAGCCCAAGCTTGCCATAATTGAGACAGCACATAAAACAAAGACCCATAAGTGAAGCACAAGGTTATACGAAAGTGAACCACAGCTTTACTTTACTAGCACAAACCCCTCTTCCCCATCACAAATCATTTGCTTCTTTCTCTCTCTCGCTCTCTCTTTCATCCAGGAATAGATGTAAACCATTTGTGAAATGCAAATCAGGCACAGAGTCTGCAAGAAACGGCGAGCAATTCATACAGGACTCCAGCAGTAGCATAGGACTTGGTGTAATTAAGGTATGAGGATGCTCTAATTAATGTGGTAAAGTGTGGGGACACGGAGGAGAGCCGGCGTGGAGATGCGTGAAGTGGGACACGTTTTTACTCCGTTCTTCCCTGCTTCATGACAGCTGGTCTCAGTGGCTGCTGATGTCGTCGGGCGAGCACATGGAAACGTCCGTGATTAAACAGCTGTCAGCAGTCGCTCGTACTAACGCACACCATGACACAAGCCACAACTGTAACTCATTGGCTGTGCGCAGCGTTCCTGCGGAAGCTTTGGTCGGGGCCTACACGCTGGCCCATTTATCATGTCCGCTAAGCCCCACGGCTCCCTACATGGGCATTAATCCACCCTATCTGTGCCAGGATGTTGTATGAAAGGACAGACGAGGGACAGAGATGTAGTGAAAGTACTGCTGAGGTTGAGTCAGTGTAAATTCAACATCATTCACAGCGAATGCCGGGACAAACGTGCGTTTATGAGGGAACAGAGCACGTTGGCAGCTTGTGATGGAGCCATAAAATGCAGCTCACAGGCGCTAGTACCTCCATTCATTCTCTAACACAAGAGGACAAATCTCAACACCACTCACAGGACATGCCAATTATACAATATACGTCAATAAAGAATACAGTGGTGGCCAAAATGATTAGAACACTAGTATTTTCACCAGCTAAAAAATAGTTTGATGTCAGTTATTTCTATTGTTTACTGCAGTGTCAGTAGGAAAAAACATTCATTTTGCAATTAATTGTAATAGCCCAGTGAGATTTTTTGTTTGCACAAGAAGTAATTCCAGTGCTCCACACAGAGATCTGATCTTATCATCCAGTCTGTCTGGAATGACATGAAGAAACTTAGAAAGACACAATCCAGAAGAACTCTGGCAACATCTCCAAGATGCTTCCTGCATAGTACTGTTACAAGTTTTGTGCACTTGTTAAAAAGTGCTGTTAAACAAGGATGCTGTCAAAAATAATGTCATAAACAGATTTTCTTCATCAGTTAACTAAATGAAATCAACATTTGATGAGACCATCCTTTGTCATTCTAAACAGACTGGATAATGATTAATGATCAAGGGTGCGTTTCCTGAAGAACAACGTAACTGGTTGTAGTAGATGCATTGTTTTGGAAATGAACTAGCTAGTCATGGCTGTTTCCCAAATACGACCGCATCTCCCTTATTTGAACCACATTAGTTCAACAACATAGAGCCATTGTTAATGACGTCACACGCATATGGTGGAGGAATAACCTGTGCTATATTAAACTTATGCATAATTAAAATGCATTTTATATTTAGATAGAATGTAAGATAAAGACAGTAATGCATTTTAGCTTGCTTCTTGAGCTCAAGAGCATTTTTATTGAAGCCTATATATCTTACTAACAAGAAACTATGGTTCAAAGCACAGGTCCAAAGCTGTAGTTCCAACGACATACGTTTTTGAATGCGAACGTTAGTTTGAACTATGTTTTCAGGAAACACAGAATCGTTGAACTATGCTGGTAACGACAGAACTTGCGACCATAGTTGGCTAACGATGCTTATTGAGAAACGCAGCCCAGATCAGATACATACACTAGCCCACTGTTCAAAAGTTTGGGATCTGTAAAATGTTATATATATATATATTTTACAATTATACAGTGTGAGAAACAGTCTGCCGTTTTTTCTACAATTGAATCTTTATTTTAAATTAGTTCTGTTGAATAACTAGAGCATATTTTATATCTTTCACATTTTATGTAACATATAATACACAAATATATAATACATATTTTGTGTTCCTATATATATATATATATACACACACAGTACTTTGCAAAAGTCTTAGGCCACTAGTATTTTTACGAACAAAAAATGGGTTTAAGTCGGTTATTTCTATCTTTTGTGTTGTTCTGTTACTTCATGTGATTCCAGATCAGATCTCTGTGTGGAGCACTGGCTGTTATCAGACTCCTTGTGCAGACAATAATCTCACTGCATTATTACTATTAATGACAAAAATAATGTTTGGAAATGTAAACTGATATTTCCTACTGACAGGCTACCGCAAAAGATAGAAATAACCCACTTAAAACCATTTTTTGTTGCTGAAAATACTAGTGGCCTGAGACTTTTCACAGTACTGTTTAAACATAGTATAAACACAAATTTACATACAGTATTGAATTTACTAAAAATCGAAAATATACTATATAAACATGTTCATAAAACCTATTTTAAAAATGTACATTTGATTACATTACTCTTTGTCTGTCTATAAACAGTGATAAATAACAGCACGTAGGGAGCACATGCGCATCTCCTGTATGTTCTAATATTTAGAAAATATAGATAGCTACACTGTGGACAAAAATCCACTATTATCTATAACCCCAAAGTAGAAAAACAGTATTCCTCCTATTAACATTTTCAGTGTGACAAACAGGGCAGCACTTTATGCTGCTGGGCAAACTCACATACCTTAAGTACCTATGAGAATGAAATAGTCTCATTACTCTTGATAAAAATATGCTAAATTTAGCCTCTGAAATGAACGCAGCACTTTGACTCTATTGGTTTCATGAATTTAAAGGCCTCTTATGATATGGCAGCTGCAAATGTTTTGCATTAAACAGCTGTTTTACTGCATTTTTAAAAGGCTTTTGCTTATTAATCTAGCAAAGGGGCGACTTCCACTTCTCACAAGGGGACCAAAGTCACTGAGGCCAAACTAGAATGATTTATCCCATCACCTGGAGATCAATGTTTGAAAGTGAGCGGAAATCCATCAAAGTACACCATGCGAAAGCATCAGGAACACAGTGAGAAAATCACTCCCTTCCAAATTTAGAAATTAAGCCCCCCTTCCAGATAGCAGCTCCATGCATGATTGATTTCTGCAGACACAGACCTTAAAATGAGTGGGGTTCAAATGAACTGAATTATTGGGGCTTTTGATATTGTTGTGCTTATTACCACACTGAAAAACAATGCTTCTGTCTGGCCCTGTAAGGGTTTAAAGAGGGGAGAGAGTAGAATAAAACAAATAGTCGATTTCTTAAATATGAATAATTTATAAGACGATTGTGTCAAGTTTAGAGATGTACTAATACTGAAATTCTAGTTCATATAATAATGCAGTAATCATTCTTTATAGAGCTGATGATCAAAAAATGCCCAGTTTAAAAATTCTATAACTTTTTGTCTAAATTCAATAAAAATAAAGCAATCATTTAAAAGCTGAAAATAGATAAAATAAAATACATAGTAAACAAAAAAAACAAACAAAAAAACAATTTACCTTATTGATTGCCTTGTTGTATAGATATATATATTAAGCTCAAAGTCATAATATCCACAAATTATTTTATAGCACTGACTTCCTCCTCACAGTTTGCTTCCACTCTGTCTCATACTGCTTAAATATCCGGTTTTGACAATTATCCAGACAACGCCATGGATGCCCAAGGTCTGGCCTCAACGTGTCTGTTGGCTCTGGCTCTTCAGGACTGGCTCTAGTACAGTTTGCCATTATTTCTACTCAGTCAGGCACTGAAGCTGAGGATGGGGGTTGCCATCCTCTGAGTGGCACCATATGGTACCATGAGCAGTGCCATGGCTGAGTACTCCCTCCACCGGAACTTCCCCACCGAGGAGAGTGTTGACAGCGCTGCCCCCTGCTAACCCCACAGACCAGCCATGTGGCAAGGCTACAGAGCCGTTTCCCTCCCACATTCCCCCTTTCAGCGCTTTCAACAGCATTGTGTCTCCTCCTTTTTCATTTCACACACTTGCAACAGTGCTCTCTGAAAATGACCCGATTTTAACTAGTTTTCTCTCCCTTAAGTGCTCTAGCTAAACACACACACACCTCTGCTGTTTTCACTCACACTCGGCTCTGAGCACTTGACTGTGCTGTTCTTAAAACCTTCTACATCTCACTCTTTCATGTTTAGATATATCAGGTTTCGTTGGTTTTCTCTTAAAGTTTCTCAGTCAGTTCATTTTTTAATACATTAAATGACGTTTGTTTTATTATATTGATTTTATAATTTTTCATTCAAGATCTAAACCTTCAATCTTAAAAATTAAAAATCTATCACAAATGATGAACTACGATCATCTAAAAAAGTGACATTATTTATTTAGCTTCTTTTGTTTTTCAGTTCATAAAACAAATTTTTTGGTTATCTTTGAGACACCGAAGTGAACACCGTGCTTGAGATAAAGCGTGAGTGATATATTTAGTTTCCAAGCAGACAGTTATGTTATTGCAGGGCTGTCCAAACTCCAGGACCGAGCTTGGACAGCCCTGTATTATAGGGTCATTGTTTAACTGTGTGCTAATTTCATTGTAATTTTTTAGTTGTTGTTTTATCATTACTATTAGTTATTTGTTGTACTGTAATGTAAAAAGCTCATCTTTATAACATGTTGATTGGCGCCATTTTTGAGGTTATAGCGTGTCTAGTTTTGAAGTCTAGACTATGTTCAACCAATTATGTCCATTTTCTGGATATCTTAGTCTTGTAAGTTATGTTGCAAACAAAAACAATGTTGTCTATTTACTAGATTAACTTATCCACTAAATGTCTGTGGTTCGTACACAAACATCTTCCAAAAAAACAGTAACATCAACATTTGAAAAGTGTTGCTAAGTGTGTTACCTGAACAAAAACGAGATGTCACTTTACTCAGAGACTTAGGTTGAGTTAACAACTTGGTCCAAAGTAGTTAACTCAAAAAAGCTGTGCAGCAAGTTGCCTTGAAATTTTAAGTGAAGTCAACTTTTTTTACAGCGTTAATAAGCTATTCTCCTGTCATGCGTATTCTGCATCACTCATGAATAGCGGCCAAACATTAGGGTTAAAGTATTAGGGTTAAAGGAAATCTGCATTTTTGTATATGAAATATTGCATTATGAAATATCAGTGCTCTCAATCACATGCCCAGTGGAGATACTAAATGGCACAGAATACAGAGAGGGTCACATGACAAAAATGATGAGAACACAAAGGAGTGTTGTGCATGTCACATGACCAGTCGCTGCCTCCCATAGGACAGGTAGAGAGAAGCAAGTGTACAGCGGTGTCCTCATTATGCCAAACTGGAGATGCAGCAGAGAGTCGAGGGAGAGATGTTATGTCCTCTCTGTGCTCTTAAGGCTAACTTCCGATAATCCAGCTATAGACAACTACAGTATTCTTTCATTCACCCTCTTGTCTTTTGCCCGTTTCTTATTGCACTTCCTTTTTTTCATAAGGAAGTTTCCAATCCCCTTCACAGATTCCCTAATGGGGTTTCTTTCTAGCCCTTTGTTACTAAGAGCTTTTTGCTGTCAAGAGCCTCTACTGTGAGCGAGTGGAAATCCACAGCTGTTATATGAATACAGAACTGTGATATTTAAAGGGATAGTTCACAAAGACAATCCGGCCATTTCTTACTCAACCTCATGTCATTCCACACTCATAAGAATTCTTTCTTGCACTAAAAGGTAACATTTTGAAGGCCGCGCTGATCACTTTTTAAAAATTCAATTATGCTAATATAATAGGAACAAGAACAGTCTTGAAAAAGACACTAGCTACTGTACATAAAATATGGACCCTGATTCATGTGGTCAGTTTTATTAATTGATGTTGTATTTAGATGTATTGCCATATCTATGGTAACTGGGAGGGGACATGTTTGGTTTACTTAGTTTTGTTGTGGCAAATACATATTAACTTGTGGGAATGTAATATGTCATAGCCATTGTACGCAATACAGTTCGGTGGTTAATATAAAAATTTCATAATGTAATAATTTCTATAATAATATAGGAACATAGCAAAATTTTAAAAATTTAAAACAAAAAAAGATAAATATATATAATATAAAACAAAAAATATATAAGTTTAATTCTTTATATATACATATTATACCAAAAATATAGTTTGCGAGTTCGCGCTTTCTCATTAATGTGAGGGAAATTAAAATTATAGCAAACTTGGCGAGCTGTCTGTGAAGCGAGCCAGGAGAACGGCAGGCTCCGAACCCTAGAGGCCTGAGCCCTAGCGAGGGCAAAGGTTCGGTGCCCGGCTCAAACTTTCGATGCCCCCCCGGAGGAGAGGATGGAGCTGGACGGAGGAGAAGGGGAGGAGGAGGGTTGCAAAAACAAGAGAGCGGGTAGGAAAGAGGTGATTGGGCGATCTTGATTAGGAGATGCGAAGCAGCTGTGATTAATTGGGCCACCGCTCCTCCGTTATCCATTATAACTCTGTTATGGTCCAAGCGATCACTAAAAAAACTGGCTTTTTTTTCTTATATAATGCTATATAAATGATAAAGTGCTAAATGGCATTTTTCAAGACACTCTGTTTCCAAGAACAACAGTGTTTTTATTTTTATTTACAGCTGAGCCGAGTGGAGGAGCTGTACAGTGCCACCAGGACAATAACATTTCCCAGATCCACCTGGTGACGGCAGCAACTCTGTGCTGATAAGACAGCATAAGACCCTTTAATAATGGATGGAGTGGAACTGCAAATTCACAAGCAAGAGACATAGAACGAGAAAGTGAAATGAAAGGAATAAAGATATGGTAATATTTCACAGTAAATGCAGTAATGTATGTGAACCTGAGAACCTGTACTTGACAAAGACGGAAAAATGGTAATGGAGACAGAAACAAATGTGTGAGCTTAGAAGGGTTTACTGAGGCATCTACTCAAATGGCCACTCTCCTCTGTCAATAATCCAACTCATTACTTTTTCCCCTTAAACAGCCTCTGTGACACCCGCATTAGCTTTGACCGGCTAGTGTTTCAGTTAACAAACCTCATGAAAACACTTAATAAACCTGTCAGCCTTTAAAGCCCCCCGGCAAAATAGAGACCTGTCGTTAATTAGGGTGGTACATGAGATGATGATGATGTCTATTTTTACCCTGCTGTGAATTACCCATTTACAAACAGATTAGAGTGGGTGGGAAGAGGAAGGGAGGTGTGAGATGGAGGGATGCGGTGGGAGAGAAGTGGGAAGAAAGAAACAGATGGAGAATATGTGCAGTAGCTGTTGCAGTGGAGGATGCTAGGATCTCCTGATAAAGGTGTCCATATGGCCTAGCTGTGCATCTATGCAGGACCTTCACAGCCCAGTGGAGGCTCAGCATTAAACACAGACCAGGCTATAGCATGATGCTAAACACACACATACACATACACATGTAAACACAAGCTGTGCTAACACACACAAACGCACATGAAGCACCAGTTGGCATTATATAAAACATGGCAGCAGCCAGTTTGAGCAGGACCCATGCCAGCAAACACACACAAATATAAGTCCAGCCACTGCATTTACACTGGACCATATCTGAGCAATTCCACATAAAGACCAACAGTTCAATAAACAAGAAGTTTATACTGAATAACTTGCGTTCCAGATTCAATATCGATAGATATACAGGAGAATTATAGATTAGGGGTCTTTGAGTAACACAGCATTGGCTTTACTGAATGAACTTTTGTTTTTAAACGAATCGGTTGAGTGAATGATTCATTGACTCACTCAAAAAAGTCCCAACACATTTAATCCTTTGAGTGAATGATTTAATGACTCACAAATTGGTTGACTGAATTTATTTAAATTACCCATTTATTTGACAGTCATGTCACCACCTAGTGGCATAACAATGTAAAAAACAAATAAAACACAAAAAAATTAACTTAAAGAGAAAATACCTTTTTTGTGCAAAGAAAACAAAATTAGCATAATTTACTCAACCATTCTTCTCGTCATCAAGCATAAACAATGCTTATTATGCATATTTCGTTCATGCAAGTGGTTTCCTCTTGAATGTAAATGCTGATTACATTAAATAAATTTTCATAAGCGGAAGAGAAGAATGGTGGAGTAAATAGTTATTCTTGAAGTGTCACTGAAGTTGAGTCACTGATATATTCCATGGACTGTTTTACCAATGTATTTACTACTTTATGTTTCTGGACCTGGGAAGATTTTGGGGTTATGTTGCTGTCTATAGAGATAGCTGTCAAATTTCATCAAAAATATCTCAATTTGTGTTCATATTCATTTTGGAGTGAACAACCTAACAAGCATATGATGTTTTGTTTACACTTGTTATTTAACATTTTACAAGCCATAGAAATATCAGACCAGTCATGGGTCTAAATGTCTGCTGGCACAACAGTTCAGATTTTACTTACCCTTTTTAAAAATAATAATTTTAAGTAACATATGTTTAAAAGGTTTGTCTTAGCAGCCTGCATTAGCATTATTACTAATTCAATGTAGCTGTACTGTGTATTCACTGGTCTGTAAACTCCATTCAGCACAAAAAGATTTATTTATCATATCACTTTACAGTATCTGTGTTGTTCTTTATAGTTTTGTTGTTCTTTTATGCCATATTATATCCATCAATCAAGGCACATTGTGTCATTTGCTACCATGCTACCATTTTTCTGCTCTTTCAGGTGTTGCAATTGCTTAATTGCTTTGCTAACTTCATACCTTCTCCAAAAAAACATAAAAGTGTTTGAGACTGACAGAAAATACACCAGAAAACTTAAGGGTGCATCTATATAAAGTCTTTATAGCTTGTGAGCACTCCCTGGGTACATGACACCATGGTTATATAGCCCTTAAGAACAAAGGGCTTCCCGGTGCTTCCACTCTGAGTCAGGCTGTCACCCAAGCATCCCATGAGTCCGAGCTTTAACCCTGTGCACCAAGAAGAGGACATTACTGAGAGAGCGAGTCTGTGAGCAGGAAAGAGGAGCCTCCAGGCCTTGCTAATGACATTTTCTCCTTTCTGCTAAGAAACACATGAAGGAGGAGATAGGAGGGACGTCACTGCTGCTGCACTCTGACACTTAAATATGCCTCAAGACACAGTAATAAGCAACTTAAGTTCAAGTGGAGCAATAGTTAGGCCTTTGTGTGTGTTAGAGGTACAGATCAGGCTGTTAAGGCCTTGAGCACTCATATAGATATACAAACCTTTAGTTGTACCTTTACCTAACCATTAAATGATATATGATGTTAGGCATTGTGCTGGGGATTTGAATAAACCATCTGTGCTAATCTTACACATTTATGCCACAGACATTAAATTGTCCAACTTCTGAGGAGAAGTGTACTATTTGTCATTTCTGAATAATCTGATTTAAGATGTATGCTTTATGGTGACTACAAATGGCAAAAAAAGGTTTCTTTAAAGAATATCTTATTTTCATAAATAAACTGTATAATGTCATATAATGTAAAATGTAATTTATTCCTGTGATGGCAAATCTGAATTATCAGCAGTTATTATGTCAGTCTTCGATGTCACACTATTCTCAGAAATCATTCTGCTGATTTGGTGTTTAATAAACATTTCTTATTAATATATTTGTGAAAACTGTGGAAAATATTTTTTGCATTCTTTGATGAATAGAAGTTCAAAAAAGAGCATTTATTTTAAATGGAAATCTTTTATAACATAAAAAATCCCTAATCCCTAAAAGCTAATCTCCAACACCAGTGATTCTCTCCTCCAACCCTATAACACTGTTTTTTCCTTTGGATCATATAATGCACTCTATGTCTTAACGGTCTAAATGTTCTATCTCTTGTATAATGACCATGGCAATTACTTTCCAAGTCCTGTTTTATATATTTAGAGGACAGACCAATCCGAAAATAATCAATTTGAGCATAAAGATGTAAAAAGCAATTCTGGATTCTGAAAGATGTAAAGTGACACAAACCGTGAAGCATCTCAGTATTGTCTAAATATCAACATTCCCAGCCAATCAGATAGCAGGACCAGAAGTAACTCTTGCATAATATGCAGTAACCCTGCGTGAAAGTGACTGACTGGGCAGTAGCGCATGAATGATGTGTGAAACCTACAACGGACACTCTTCAATAGCAGAGCCGCTCAAACAGACTGTAAATCTCTGACAGAATCCACTCTCAGATGGAGCTGTCCCATGTGTGCTGATGAAAATAAGCAAAGAGAGAAAAAAAGAGGGAAAAACATCCATATGCCCATCCGCACAAGCGGCAGCCATGTCATTAAAACAAAACACATCTATTAATAGACAACCCACTCTCCTCATCCAAGACATCATGGTCCTTGTAAAACCCTTCGGAATCCACATGACCCAGGGCAAAAAATGGCAGTGGATCTGATTGCCCCACACGTGCAGTTGGCTGAACACGTCAATGACGTTACTTTCAAATCAGGCCATGAATTATCTGCTTGTGCTGTTTTTACACAAATGCATGGATGCATAAACGCACACACACACACAAATACACATATTCTCTCTGGGCGATTAAAAAAATCATTGGTGCAAAAGGAACACAGAGCCACAGCTTTTTGGCCAGCTCAGGAGTAATACTGATGATGCTTGAGGAAAGTGACACTCTGCCGAGGAAAAAGGAGAGAGAACAGCGCCTACAGAACAGCACGAAATGCACATTCCTCCACGGGAGTGCTGTGTAACTGAAGCTCCAGGTGTTGGTGCCACACTTCACTGACTGACTGTCTTACTGACTGACTAACTGAAGACTCTGCTAATTAAAAAAAAAACATACGGCCAACAGAAGAAGCAGACGCAGTAAAAAGACACCTCAAAGCTGACAGTTCACCACAGTTGTGGAGCTTAGTGTCTGTTTTTGTTTGCAAATTGTCTACACATTTTACATGACTCATTCTTTAGACACAAACTTCTAAGGTAGTGGAGATAAGTTCACTGCCTACATAAGTAACAACCTAACAATAAAACAAGTGATATACTTGTTAATACTTCATATTAAGACGATTTACAATTGCCATCTTGTGGGTGATAAAATGTGCAAAAACTCCTAAAGACTTTTTCCAAAGACTTATAACCCACACTATCACATAGACTAGATATGTTTTTTTCCCTCAGTAAACAACCACTTAGAAACCAACCTGTCGAGCACCTAGAAACAATGTATATCAACATGCTAACAATGAATCAGAACACTGCAGCGACTGCATAGCAACTTTTTGACAACCAAGTTGTACAAAAATATATTCGGTACAGAATTAAATATAATTACACAAAAGTTAATTCCAGTCCTCAAATTTGATTGGCTGACTGACTGTGGTTTCAAGATTAATGATATACTGTATATTTCCAACAGGCAATGTCACTTCAGATAATCTATGCTGAGGATTTTCCTGCATCTCTTTTTGCAGGTTACATTTTTACACGAGTAGAGGATGACAAATAACTTTATTTATGAGTCACTGGAACTGTCATTCAGATGATTCGTTCAAAACCCTGATTCGTTCAGGAACAAAATAAGCGAGTCAGTGAATCATTCACTCAAACCATTTGTCCTAAACACTGTTCATTCAGAAATAAAACAACATAACCGTCAAAGTTACTGAAAATTTTAGATTTAGCACATCTTTGCCTTAAAACGCAGTCCAAATAGGCAGCTCACTTGTTTCTGGAACAACATTATGGACTTCTAAAGACATTTCCATTAACTTTAAAAAGCTCCCACAGGTCCTGCCCTAGACTTGCATTTACATTATATCCAAAACTGAAGATCTTACTGGAAACACAATGCATCTGAGGATAGACAATGTTAGAAGTCAAATTAATAAGAATTGAGTGGAGGTGTCGGGCAAAGAAAATGTCCCGGCATGCCTACACATGCTACACACTGGCATTCTCCATGGGACAAATTCTCACAGGAGTGTTGGCGGTAACAATCATGGCACATTGTTGATCTGGAAATATCAGCCAGACAGTAAAGGAAGCTTCAATCCATTTCTCTAGTTATTTCATCATCCTCCTTATGATTTAAAATTTGGTTTAGTGACATATTAAATCATTTCCTGAATACAAGACATATGCGCTAAACAGCAACTAACAGTTGTCACATGCAATGCCATGAGAAGATTCGGAATGTCAGAGATTTTGTTAGTGCACATAACCTAATCTGCAGAAAAGTGCCCTCTGACCCTGCTTTGGGAAAGTCCCACTACACCGTGTTTGTGTGTAAACAGCTCGCAACAAACTCTCCAGCAATACGGCGACAGATGCAAGCTGTAATTCCCTTTACTTTTGTGTGTTTCTATGTCAAAAGGTCTTACTTCCCTAGCAGACCCATTATCCACCAAAACATTTGTGCTCTAAACAGCCTGGGTCACTGACACCATGGCGCAAGGATGGGTGTATTATTACAGTGCATGGTGAGGGGTCCCTGTCGGCTTGACTGCATATTTTTGTGAGTTGGTGAGGAAATGAGCGTGTGTGTGTGTGTGTGTGTCCTAGCACAGTTAACCAACTGGAGGAACAGATGGACTCCCCACTCTCCTTGTTGTGAAGAAACATAGCCTTCACACATACACACACACACACCTCTCAAATCAGCGTTTAACTCTAAACGGGATATGCTGACATGTTTATGCGGTTCTATTCATACATTTAATTATAATACTCAAACAACATTTGTTTCAGAGCGCTCATTATCTGATGCAGAGTAAGCCATTTTTAATTAAACATGGAGAAAAGTAAAGTTTTGCTTCAGACAGATGCTAACTATCTATCCAAAGCTGCAAAGCTGCTTTGCAATTATATGTATCATGAAAATATAAATAAATTTATATTTACAAATAAATACAAATAAATTTTAATTGAATTGAATAGTATATCACAGAGATGGAGGCAACACAGAGAAAATGAAAATGACACATAAAATGAAATATTCAACTTTGTTTCATTGATAGGTAGTTCTCTTGCTAACCAGCTAGCATTATGCCAATGCAGTTCGGAGATAAACTGCATCATTCGGCTTAAGCATCTTAATTTGAATAGGTCATATAACGTACAGCAAGCAAATCCACAGTCACTTCAGTATCTGTATGCAGACCCCTGCAAAAGACACACTCGGTAATGGAGTCGGGCCACTGCCTGAACAAGTGAGAGAGTAATTGAGTGGGAGCCGGAGAATTAGGAGCATGACTTTAGCACATGCCAACCCGTGAGCTCAAGCTCATCCTTCTGAGGCCTGCTGGTGGGTGAGAGCAAATGGATTCGGAAAGGCTTGTTCTCCAGTGGGTGCTAATGTATGGACTAGGGCGCTATTAAAAACCACTACTGTGTGATATGCCTGTGCATTTAATTATTTATCTATTCATGTATTCCTCCTCTTTTTAAAGGCTTTTTGTCAGTTTTTGTGTCTAAGCCAAAAGCACAGGCTAGAGGAGGAGTGGGGCTCAAGAGAGTAAGATTACAATAAAGCAACTCTCTGTTTGATCTTCAGCAGAATAGACCTTCCTCAAATACATCCCATCTACTAAATCCCTTGCTCAACAACAACATTTTCCAGGCCAGAAGTCTCTGGTAGGTGTAACTGATCAAGTACATTCTGCATATGCTTATGGTCTAATGGTAATAATGATAATGGTTTGAGTCAATCGCTGCAAGGATGATGTATTTTTGTAGGCCAAAACCTTGAAAATTAGTTAGCATTTTAGTACTTTCAGCTCCATCATCTTTAAGTCAATTTTTGAATGTGTTTGAATTTTTTAAAGAAGCCTGGTTAACAAAAGCTCAAGATATTTTTACATTTTATTCCACAACATAAAATACATCCATAACACCCCTTGTGAATTTCTAAAAACATTTACTTGTCTTGAAAAGGCAACAAGTGGTCAACTTTCTGAGAAAATATTTTTTTAAAGGGCTGTCATAGTCACATGACCACATGCTGTTTTTTATAACCTACGGTTAGCGTTTTACATCTGGTTATTTTATTAGAGCTTCAAAATGTATAAAATTTGTGCTTATTTGTGAAGACTATCATGATGAACAAAATGTGTAAGAATCATAAACTTCTGTTGGTCTGCATTTTTTTTTAATAAATTTAAAAAAATTATATTGGGTTTTTGTTGAGGGAACCAGGGCAATGCTAACTTCTGGGTTGGCCTACAAAAATACATTATCACTGCAGCACTTTACTGGGGCAAGTTCTTGATCAGGCTGATGACATCACAAAAGACCCCATCCAGGGACTCCACACAGAAACAGATGTGTTTTGGCCAACTTGCCCAATAATCCTAAGCCTTTCTGATCCTCTGACCCCTCCAGAGACCAGAGAAAGCGAATGGGAGTGAGATGTTCTCTATCTGTTGATATGAACCACACCGCAGCTGAGAGAACCAGGGCAATACTGGTGTGCATAAATAATTTAACATAGCATAAATATGACTCTGTCAGCACTCTAAAGCCCCACCACAGGTGCCAGGATTTGTTTTCGTGTTTTTGCAGGGAAAAAAAATAATGCGACTGTAAAAAAGCTTTTGATTTACAACACAGTGCCACTCTCTGCAGTTTCAGCATGACCCTAAAGGTCAGTGAAAAAAGAAAATCGGAAATAAATGAAGCAGTCGTTTAAAGCCTTAAAGAATGCCAGAACTGCATTCACAATATGTTACTCTTATTTTAAGAGTTTTGTGTCATTTTTCACAACACAACAGCTGCAAATAAAAAAAAATCTCCTTGAGGTAAATCTTGACCTCTCATTCAGTCTCATGTATGACTCCTACATTTTGAGGGAGTGTTGTCAAAGCCTCATTGTCTGACATTTATAGAAATCGCAGTCATAACAGTCAGAAAACAGAATGACTAATATAACAAGGCAACAGCCATTAGACCAGTGTTTGTCAATCAGGGCCCAGGCAAAGTTCCAGAGATTAATTGTTAGAAATAATAATAATTAAAAAAAAAATATATATATATATATATATATTACTTAATCACATATAACGCTTTTACAATAAAGCTATTCTTGAGTTTTTTATTACAACAGAATTACAGACCTTTGAATAAATGTTGGACAAAAGGGGGCATTAAAAAAAGGTTGAGAAACACTGCACTGTAATGTCTCTGATTTATTTAAAACAAACTCCATTATTAACTTACTGAACGTAAACTTGACTGAGATCTTTACCTGATGTCGTTCTGCTGAGGTGGTTTCTTGTTTCCGACCAGGTTCACAGTTTTTGCTCGTATAGGTTTCTCCTCTCTAAAATGAACAAACATATTTTAGATGGTGACAGTAAATCATTTAAAATAAATCTCAGCTCATGTGCATAAAAAAGGTTTTTTTTCACCCAACATGCATTTTCATAAAATGAAGGTTGAATTATAAAGCTATAAAGCAGATAAAGAATTATCTGCTTTTGCAAACAACACTGCGATATTATTTGTAAAGAACAGTTCATGCAAAAATGAAGATTCTGTCTGCAGAACACAAACGAAGATAAATAAAGGACTGCAAAAAAAAAATATATATATATATTCCACAAGAAAAAAGTCAGTCATAGAGGTTCGGAATTACATAAAGATAAATAAATTGTGGCAGAATTAAAATTTGAGGGTTTACTACGCCTTTTAATCTACCACAGTATTGTTGTATTTCTGAATGCCTTAAAAGTGTCGTGAGGTTGACCTCTAGCTTCTGCTTCAGGACAGAAGTTAATTTGAGAGTGAGGAACTGTCTGATTCCAACATCGATCTCATGATAAACAGTAAATGAAAATGAGAGGTTGTTTTTCAGCACACTAAGAAAGATTAGTACACAGATTACGGGGTGATCTGTCTCTTCTCTCTAAGAGAAATACTGTGTAAATGAGGTTGAATTCGGCGATCAGACCTGTGACCTTTACGATTCAAAAACAATGTTATTTATATCTGTTTTGCTAAAGTTAAGTAACAAAAGAAGTGTAAATACAAAGACTGGGAAATTTAATACGTGCATGATTATTTCCTATGAGTAATACAGGACAAGAAGTGGTTAAGTTATTGATTGCAGCTGCTCAGCGAGCCAATTTAAGATGCATAAACCTGATTTCAAATCTCAAGGTGGCCAACAACTAATGTAATATAAGCAATGATGGCTTCTAAATGGCAGGTGGACAAGAAGCCAAGAAACATCTTCGCACTCATGATAACAGCACTGAAGAACCACAAAAAGCCATTCAGAAAAACTTTAGAAACCATGTAAACTGCTGACAAGCGTCTGCCGTAAGCTCTTTGAACTGAATACTGTCGTTATACAAATAAAATGATTATTATATCATCAAGAGGATTTTACAGGAAAAGAAAAGAAACAGATTAGGAACCGCTATGACTGATGCTTCTACTCAAGCTGTGAGCTATGCTCACACTACAACCAGGGAAGATTTCAATGAATGGGTTAAGAATCCTGACGATCATGATGACGAGGCACGGAAATATTGTCGTGACCAGGCAGGAATCCTGACACTGCTGGTGAAGAGTGCGGAAAACATTCACTAACCTATTTAAAATAAAAATGTACTTGTCCGATTAGTGAACTGATAATGTTACATGTCATGTGTGCTGCCTGAAACAAATTCATCACACAGTGAGGTGTAAAACAGCAGGATGCATCGAGTTGTGGATATCTAGTTCTTGCATGTCGACACACCCCTCTCTCTCTCTAACAGCTACACCTGTGACCGGTCACCTGGCCTTTCATTACACAAGCTGGTTTCATATGGATGTGTATGAATACACAAGCGGTGCTCATGACAGGTGCCCATAAGGATGGAGAAAGTGGACATACATGGCCAGACTCATCCACCCACACACACACACACACACACTCTCTCACAAAAAAGCTCAGGTGCAGGCGTACAGCCTGATGGCTTTATTAGTAGGCTATTGCAAACAGATGCACCTACAGAAACCATCACACGCTGTTTGCCTTTTGGTCTCCAGAAGCAGCACAAATACTACAGGCAGGCTCCCTATGAAGCGTGATGTCTTACTTGAGCATGGCCTCATCCTTTGCCTCTTCCTCCCTCTGCCGAACCATCACAGCCATGATAATGTTCCTCTCCTCCTCGGTGAGGTGACTGAGGTCCGGTAGCTCGGGTATGGAGTTCTGCGCTGTGGGTGGGCGAGGGCCGCCGCGGGGCCCCACCGAGGCGGACATATTTTACCCCTGTATGATCGGTGCACAATCCCAGCTATGTAAACCGCTATTCAGGACATAGTCCGATGGCTTATCTGCGGTTGTCGCGAGCGTGGCGAACCGTTCATCGTTGCGGCGGGCACCCACGGTTGTGCTTCTCTTCCTATACGGCTTTTTCTCCTGTCTCTCTCCCCCCCACCCCCCGCCCGCCCGCCTGCCTCTCCCCTCCAGGTCCAGTTAAGGGTAGTCCATTTCTGATCCGGAGGATAAGTGCGAGTCGACTAGTGGGGGCTTGCGCTTGCTGCTGAAGCCGCCTCGGAGCTCAGGCTCTCTGGTGAGATGATGGGAGCAAAGGCGGAGTCCGCGCGGCGCTCTGTTTTCCGAGCTCGCGCTGTTGCTGCTGATGCTGCCGCTGTCAGGGAGACGGAATAGTCAATGGGACCGCAGCCCCTCGAGCGCGCGCACGCCTCCTCGAGACGGCCGCGCCGCGCGCACTCTCATTTGAGAATGGGGGCTCGCTGCACGCGCGCACAGCATCCCATTTTCGCTCTCCAATCACAGCGCGCTGGTGACGCGCAGATGCGCCGAGTTGGACTTGGGAATGAGATTGAGAGCAGCGCGTTGCAAGTACAAATTCAGCCTGCAACAGATGAGTGGATAAAATACAGCCTAGAGGATAATGTTCACAGGTTTGCTGTAAATTACTAATAGAAATTACCTCAAAGGTTAATTTTTTTTAATTAAGATTTATTTGAAAGTTTAATAAATACACGTTTCAGTGATGATTTGTAGGCCAATATGTTTCTGAAAAATAACTAGGCCTATCTGAAAATTAAGTTCTTAGCGATGCATAGGCTATTACTTATCAAAAATTAAGTTTTTTATTTTTGGCCTATAGACGGAAATTATTAATGAAACATGAAGATATATCTAATGATGTTTGACATAAAATAAACATTATGAATTGAATGTATTGTTGGCTATTTATCACTGGTTTTGTGGTCCAGGGTAACAAATTAGGACAATTGGTTAAAGGAGACACTTAAGCTTAATCATCTTTATCATTATTTATTATATATCTTAAAAACTATATCTTAAAAACAACCTTTAATTTAAACCTTTTTACAAACGTGTAAAAGAAAAATGACAACAGCCTACGTTATGAGACGAGTGAAATGTGAGGGTTAATTGCGTTTGTGATTTTATATGGGATAGTAATTTAATTTACCTATATTGTTTTCATGGAATGTCCCAATTTGCCAAAAGTGCCTGTCTGCCTTTTAAATAGCCTAATTGAGGGAAAAACTTTTTTCTTTTTTTTTTTTACACTTTTCTAGATTGAGATTGAGATAATACAAATTTTTTGTTTTACATTAGGCTACACATTACGTTACAGAAACGTTACATTTCAACTCAATTGCTAACTTAAATACAGCATATTTATTTATTATTATTACTTTTTCTACAGCTTCTGAGCATTGGTGCAGTGTTTGAAGAGCTGACTTTTATTTTGGCGTTATCTCCGTGGCTGTAATGACGCGTGTGGAGTCATATAATTTGTTGCCCCATTTACACCATCTACACCATCTACAATTCCTTCGCTTTAAAGCACTTCTGCTATCCGTGCTTTCTTATTTCTGTCGTTGTCGTTGACCTGCTGAGGAACCCCTGCAAAATATCATTATTAATTTTATGCATATGTAGGCAGGTGCACAGGATTACATAACCGCCGCGGTTAGATTTGGTCATATCAGTTGAGTGAGATGAATCTTCACCCCTCTTCCGGATGACTCATATAGAGCACTTTATTTGATGACGGGATTCAGCTGGTTACAGCCTGTAAACTTAACGAGTAACGCAATTTGACATGTCATTGTAAATTACCGACATTATATATGCTCATTATGCTGACGATGTATATTGCACCTTTTGGAATACTGTAGCTGTTGACAGATTTATTATGATAGTGAAGTTGTTAAAAACACTGACTTGAGTATATATATGGGTATGGCATATTAGAGTCTAATGGGTATAGAATTAACTTTATGCGGCTTAAAGAAAAATACAATGCGTGTTTTGCTGCTGGTTTGATTATTAGGTTTAAAAAAATATAAACCATCAGCATGACTGCGAGTGGTATATTGGTTTTATTCACTTTTGTCTTCTCAGTATTATTCTCAGTCAAGTATTTGCGGACAGCTATGCTGCCTGTAGTGGTGGTGCATGGAGGTGCTGGTCATATTCCTAAAGAAAGAGCTGAACTCTCTACCCTTGGTGTAAAGGAGGCAGTCAGGGCTGGGTATGCCGTTCTCCAGAAAGGAGGAAGTGCCATGGATGCTGTGGTTGAAGCAGTGGTCCTGATGGAGAACAACCCGAGATTCAATGCAGGTACTCATAATACTCATACTTCACATCTAATACCTAATGCTACATGAAAAAGTAAGTAGAAAAGAACGGTTATGACCACATGTCATAGGTCGGGGGTCAGTGCTAAATGTGAAGGGGGAGGTGGAGATGGATGCAGTGGTAATGGACGGCAGGACTCTAGATAGTGGGGCTGTTTCAGCGGTCAGAAGAATTGCTAACCCAGTGCTTCTGGCCAGGCTTGTCATGGAGAAGGTATAACATGTTTCCAAATACTGTACCATCATGGGTGATTAGTTCTGAGTTATCAACATTTTGCAATATTAAAAACAAAAAGTGTTAGATACACAATGAATCGGGAATACTCGGTTATATGCCATCAGATGCTTTTTGCATACATCAGTCTTTAGATGATTTTACAAAACTTTGCATTTAAAAGAATTCAAGCAAATAATATCTTTTCTCTGGAGACCAAACACTTGTGTCTGACAGCTGAAGGAGCCTCTAAGTTTGCCAGAAGTATGGGTGTACCGGAAGTGCCTGAGGAGTCATTGATCACAGACTATGCCAAGATGCGCTGGAAGAAGAACCTGGAGCCAGATGCCAACCCTGTGGAATGCCAAATGTAAAGCTTTTATATAATGAAAACTGGTACAAAGTGCTGACATAAAGTTTTTGGCATAAGATGTCTAATGTTTAGAACTTCACTAAGAAGAAATAATTAAAGGAATAGTTCACAATCGATTTCTTCAGACCTGTATGACTTCCTTTCGTCTATGAAACACAAGATTATGCAGATGAAAATTTAGAATAGAAAGACGTCTCTTAGGCTTAAAGAGCACAAACTGTCATATTGTGAAATATTATCAGAATAATTATTTTAAAATGTCTTTTCTGTGTTATAGCAAAGCTGATTTTTTTTTTACAATGTAAGTAAGGGATTCAGTTTTTATTATTATTATTACTATTAAATTCAATGAAAGTAAGGGTTCAGTTTTGTCTACTACATTAAATATTATCTTGTCAATAAAGCAATTTTCATTAAATAAGGACAAAGTAAAAGGACAAGGTCTGTTTTTTTCTTTCTGATTTCTTTTTATTCCTTTGCTACCAGATTAATTAAATCATTTTGTTCATGTGTGTAAAGCTGTTTCGTATGCATGTGTTTTAGGGGCAAGATGGGAACAGTTGGTGCCGTAGCTGTGGACAAAGAGGGGAACATTGCTTGTGCCACATCCACTGGTGGAATGCTAAATAAAATGGAGGGTCGTGTGGGAGACACACCGTGTGTTGGTAAATCTAAACTTGCTGCTTTGTAATGTATGTTAGGAGCCTTGATTTGATTTGCACCACAGAACTCTACAAATTCGGCCTGCAAATGGCTATAGCTGTTTCTGTTTATTTTAACACTGAAAATATACACAAAAAAACTAGGTAGCTGATATGACAATTATTGAACTCTGACCTTTGGACATGCAAGAATGTGTGTAATTTTCAGCTGCTCATGAGAGCTTGTTGCCTGCTGAGTTAATATTCAACCACAGATCTAATCCCAGCTCAGCACACCACACCACATTCTCTCAGGACACATTTTAACACGCATACACACTAGTTAATGATAGAATCAGAGCTGGGTAGCAAAAATGTAGAAATGCAGCTGGGTTTTTTTTTTCTTATTTTGAGACTATTAGCAGACAGGTGGATTGTTTTCTGTAGCAACAGGTTTGCTGAGAGTGAGGGATTTGTTTGTCGTCTTCTGATTCTCAGGATGTGGGGGCTATGCAGATAACAATATTGGGGCTGTCTCACCCACAGGCCATGGGGAAGCCATCATGAAGGTCACACTGTCTAGACTCGTTCTCTTCCACATGGAGCAAGGCATGTGTTCACTTATTTAGCATAACAAACTGTTTTTTTAGGGAACAAAATTGCCATATTTATTATATATTGTATATTTATATAACGCTATATAAACTGGAGGAAATTTTAAACTGATCAAAAGTGACAATACTTATTCTACAAAATTAGCTGTATACAAAGGAAAGGAAAGGACGTGACGTGGCCAGGTATGGTTTCCCATACTAGGAATTCATGCTCTACGTTTAACCCATCCAAGTGCACACACACAGCAGTGAGAAGTGATCAACCTTGCACACACACACTGTGAACACACACCCGGAGCAGTGACCAACACCTGGTTTTCAACCCCTAAAAATAGGTAACATTAATCTGAAAATGGAGCCAAATTGAAATCGTCATTGTTAAGAGCTAGAATCTAAAACCACATTGTGATATCTTTAATATCACAATGGAAACTTTGGAAAAAGACAATGTATGGCACTCAGGTATGTTGAATGCAGTGGCTTTGACAGAAGTAAATGAGATTCATCCTTAGTTTCAACATTATTTGTTCTTCAGACATTCCTCTTTAAAATAAAGTAATATATCTTTTTAAGATTGACATGTATTTGGTTTTTGACCACCGACAATGTGTACATTTTAACAGTTTACTCTTGGAGCCATATTCAAATTCCAATCTCTCTGGAATTGAAACATATAGGGTCTTAAAATGAAGGTGACAAAAGGCAAATTTGTTAAGACTAAAAGGGCATTAAGATATCTTTAATAAACAACTTTTTATATTAAAAAAAAAGAAAAAGTTTTTGAATGGTCACCATTTGCACATAATGTAACAAAGATGGCTAAAGTCAGTAGATTTTACTAACAGACCAAACAATCTCTGTAAAAGTAACATTTTGATTCTGCCATCTTTCTGAAGTTTTTCCCCACTTGAAATTTAGCTTAATTTGACCGCCACAATAGCAGATTACAAAATGTTATAGTGGATTAGTAAATTATCATCCATGGCATTTCATATTTTGGCTTTAATCACTATACATGTCTGTCTTTTTTCAGAAAATCATATTTGCAGAATGAACAATTTGAGTTTTTGAAATTTGGTTGATTTGACACGGTATGACTGAAAGTGAAACGTATTTCATCTCTTACAACCTTTTCCTTATAATAAACGTTATCATTTGTGTCTCAGAACAAGTGACTATGTACTGTATAGTGAGCAAGGAATGAAAACATTCATTAGAAAAAGTAGCAAGTTGTAAGAAACAACTAGATTTGGATTGGAACACATTAGATTAGATTTTCCTAGAAAAGGTAACTGGGAACTCTAGAGTATATAACCGAGCACGATTGCAAGCGCTTTACATCATGAGATCAAAACAAACCTGTCTGTGTTTATTTTGTGATAATGCCCTTCCTATAGTACATGTTCCTATAATTCTAGTAAGTAAGTCTAGCCATATAACCAACTGATATAGCTATTTTTGTGTAATTGTACTCTGCAGTTTTATTACTAAATAGCAATGTCGCATCTTGGACTATAAATCAGTCTGCACTGTAAAACTGATTTGGAAGGAAAAGGTATATTTGACATGAGCTCATGGGAGCGGTTCGCATGTGTCCATGATTAGCTGTGCAACCAAATTCCAATTTTAGTGAATAAATAGCTTGAATTACTGCAGCTACACATTAACTGGACATCTAGGGCCTTATTAAGATGCCTGACCTCAAGTCTGTTTTTGGTAAACATTGTTCACTTCATTGGTCTGAGTAAAAGCAATTTGAGTCAGTCTCATACAATGAATTACGTAAAACCACCTCCAGCACCATTTACAATGAGTAGACATGGAAGTCAGAGGTGTAGAGCTGTCTCAACAGTCAAGTGAAGATTAACGTCCCTGCACATCCTCAGAAGGACACTTCATATTTCCTAGCCAGTATGTTATTGTGTAAGTTAGCCTTTGTTTTTTGTTGAAGTGATCTGTGTGCCTGCTTGTGTGTGTGGAAACACAACGGGAAGTGTTTTCGCTGAAGCAGCAGAGGTCAACTCTGCTATATATGCGTTGATGTGGGCAGGGTGTTGCTAAGATTTATTGGTCTCACCTAAGAGCCGATCCTTACAAACCATATCATTTATCAGTTATATAACAAACCAAAACTAACAATTTGCAGACTGTTTACTCACCCTTAGGCCATACAAGTTGTATATAGTATGCATATGTTTCTTCATTATAATAGAATCAGGGAAATTTCGCATTAAATTGGATGTTTACCTATGGATCCATTACAGTGAATGGGTGCCGTCAGAATGAGTTCTAACAACTGATGAAAACATAATAATGTGCAAGTTATCCGCACAATCAAAGTCCATCGGTTAATGTCTAGTAAAGCAAAAAGCTTGTAATAAACAAATTAATCAAGATGTTTTTAACGGTTTCTTCCAGACAGAAGCCCTCCGTTCATAATAATGCTTTCGTGTAGTCTGAATTAGAAGAAAAATATGCACATATGAAGCCCCGTTTATAAGTGAAAACAGTCAAAAGCAGTTCAACCAAATTTGTCTGCAGATTTTGATGTGAGGGGACAATAGGAGATTGACATTTTCCACTGGAGGAAGCAGTGTTGTGGACTCATATGTTGTTTAGAGTTAGAATGACAGATTTGTGTCTTACAAACACAGCTTTTTACTTCACAAGACGAATAGTAATGAATAGTGGATTATTCAGATGGTTTTATCAGCTGTTTGGACTCATTCTGATGGCACCCATTCACTGGTGCTCCATCGATGAGGAAGCAATGCTAAATCTGTTCTGATGAAGAAACAAACTCGTCTGGGATGGCCTGTGAGTGAGTAAACATTTAGCAATAGACCATGTTAGGGTGAACAACTGCTTTAAACAATTTGCTTATTTATTGTGCATTACATGGTCACATGCATCCGAGAGACCTGGAAAGATATTGCCTTGTACTTCTTAGTCCACTGATTTAATTATTATTGTTTAATACGGGTTCAGTTAAGTTTGTGTTTTCTGTATTCTCTAGGCAAGACCCCAGAGGAAGCTAGTGACCTGGCTCTTACATATATGAAGGAGCGAGTGGATGGTCTTGGTGGGGTGGTGGTAGCTGATCCAAAAGGGACCTGGACTGCTCGGTTCAGCAGTTCACAGATGTCATGGGCCGCTGCCCAGCAGGGTGAACTCCATTATGGGCTCTACCATGGCGAACACTTTGTTGAGCCTGTTCAAGAGAATATATAATAATGACCATATATATATATATATATATATATATATATGCACACAATCTCAGGCACATTTTAGTTGATTAAATTGTTACAATCAGTATTTAATACAAAGGTATATGTGCATCTCATGGCAGTAATTGAGCATTATTATGTTTTTTTTTAAGTTGATAAAGCATGTCTTACATAGATTGATTGACAGAAAAGCTTTAATAACACACTCCTTTTTGAGGGCAGTGTTAACTGTCCTTAGTTGTAATACTGTATGTTCTCCACTAGATGGAGGTAAGGTAGTGGTGTTTTTGGAATCGAGGGAATTTAATTTGTTGTAAGGTGCAGTGCACAGTTAAAGGGGTAGTTCACGCCAGAATAATTATCCTGTCATCATTTACCCATCATTCAAGTTGTTCCAAATTAGGTTCTTTCTTTCTTTTGTTCAACACAAAATAAGATGCTTCGAAGAATGTTGGTTTCAAAACTTGACAGTAATAATAATAATATACTAAATATTGCAGAGGAAATAAAAATGCTGGACACATTTTGTAAATGGCACCTGTGAACCTTAATCAGAATATCTTGGCAGACTTACCAGACTGGTTTTATAACTGATTTTGAAGAACAGAAATCGTGATTCATTCCTGAAATAGTTCATCGTATCATTTCCTTCTGAAAGAGAAAGCAGCTTATTAAAGCACAAATTATTTTTAACCAGTAGATCATGTTGACATTTGAACAAACAAAGCAGCAGTTCTATAATGGTCTATATTCTGTAAGAGCATGTGCCCAGAAGAAACTTTGTAACATGTTTAAAGCATGCTGGTATCATCACATCATTTAGACTCATTACGATGGCTGAACTTATGTTGGAAGGTGAAAATGAGCAGGAAAAAAATATTTAAAAAAATAAAAAAGCTTTGTTGTTGTGGGTCACTTGTGTGCTATTTTAAATTAACTGGTACTGACAACATCAGTTGTGTTGTTTTCATCTACAGTGTAGTGAAGTGGCGTGGCCTTCAAATCTTAATGCTCTGACCCTCATGACAGTTTAAGTACACAAGCTTCTGCTTATTGTGTCAACACACAGGCCAGCTTGCAAGTTCCAACTGTGAATTGTCTTTATAAAGATCAACAAACCAAAAACCAGTTTTTCTGCCCTCGGTGGTCAGTTTGTGTTCAAAATATTCCACACGGTAGCATGCAAAACAGCTTTTGTCCTCTCAAAGACACAACTGACAAGTCATGACCTCTCTGTCCTTTTGTGTCTTGTTTCCCCCTTAAATATGCAGGAACATAAAACATGCATTAAATATATATATATCAAATAATATTAAACTAACAAATTCTTTTATATATATATATATATATATATATATAAAAAGTAGAATCTCCTGTAAAAATAGTGTAAAAAGACTAGCATTTACCTCCAGGTCAGTAACCTTTTCATGGAATGGTGTTTTTATACTACTTTATAATCACTTTACGTGAATATTTGAAGGGACCCCCTTTTCAATATTTTGTATTTTGTTATTTTAATATTAAATTGCTGTCCCTCACTTGAGTATGTAATCTATTTATGTGGAAAGTGATTTTAAAACTAAAGATTAAGCATATTTTATACTCATCTAATTGTACTGCTTTTATTTTGGAGTGAATACACTTGTAATATACACACAATGTAATATACTAAGAAATGTATAAATATATCTAAACAAATCTATTTACGAAATTATGTAAACATTAGAATCGATTCTAAATCAGCTGCAGTGCATTCATTTTAAATGTATATTTTTCATTTTAGATATTTTGCAGGTATCCAAAGTGACTTCAATATTACGGTTTATTTATTAAAAGTCTAGGCTCAGAAACAATGATTAAAATGAAAAGCAAAGTATTTTTTCACCTAATTTTATCAGAATACAAAAGACTTGTTTAAAAATAATCAAATATAACAGCACAGCGGTCAAGGGGTCATTCAGTGAATGTAAACGCTGGCACCATCATGGATACGAGCGCTTCGCCCGCTGATTGGTCAGCATTCGACAGCGATGACAGAAAAGGGACGGGCCTAATCTCAGGAATCCGCATAGAAAAAGTCAGGACTGACAGATCGCCCAGAGTGGGTGACAGCTTTACAGAGCGCTCAGACGACGACCAAGTCAAGCAGCCCCCCTTCTTACAGTTGCCATCTTACAAAGCTTTATTATAGGCTCTTAACATCGTGTCTACATTGCAAAAGAGCGACACGACGCTACAAAACTTCTAGCAAATCAGTATAATATTAGTTGATTATAACGGTCGCTTTCTATTTTTGTCGCGTCGCGTGAGATAATTACGTAATTACGCACTTGTGGCGGTTCCCAAGAGCGTGTAGAAATATATCGCGCTTGTTTGCTTGGACCAGTAACTTTAAATCACGCGAGGGCGGGTTTTCGTTGAGTTAAAGACATGATAAAGTTATTTAGAAGACCGAGAACACGGCAAGTATCAGTCGAAGCGGAGAGATGGCATCCTTTCTGGACATTTGTTCATTTTCTCAAAAGGCATTTCTGCTGTCAGCGCTGGAGGAGACGTCACGGGCAAGTGTGCAAAAGAAAGTTCATGAGACGGATCTTTTTTAAAAATACAGGCATTCTGGTTGTGACTTAGGTGAGTGGTATTCATATGCTGCATTAAGAGTTTGTACTGGACATTCATTTCAACGAGAAAATTGCGCTGTAAAGTAGGCAGTCCAAGTCGGCACAGCTGTGTCCAGGAAACGATTCCGTTGTGGGAAAAGAAATGTTAGATAAGTTACTGTATAAGCGCTTAATCGTTTTTTATCTATTTTATTTGTGTGATTCGGCTAAGTTATATAAGCAAGAGGCAGCAGGTATTCCCTCCAACTGATGTTCTCTGCGACAGGCGGATTGTAAATGTTATAATAATTAGGATACATACAATGTTAAATAATTATTATAACTGGCCAGTTTGGACATCAGCCAAATCATTAAGAAACTCACAAGATAAAAGCCGGTCTGGTCCATGTAACGTAGATTCCAGTCCGGGTTTTCCATTTCCTGCTCAGTACTGAGAGAAACCCGCTCAGAGAGGGATCAGTGGGCGAACACATGGACGCCCTGACTTAAAAAAAACCCGCTGCGCTAGTAAAATCAACTGCTTCCATACACCATCGTCAGACGCCATATTTGATTAAATGTAGATGTTGTGAGGGAACGTAATTTTGTAAAATTGGCAACTTTATGGAGTTTTTGTCTACTGAAATATTTTTTTGGCATGCTATAAAAAATACAGTACAAATCCATTGAACACAATGCACGTCTAATCATCGCAGACTTGTTTTCATTCCTGTCAAAAATTAGGCCTAAATATGAAGTGTCGAAGTCATATCAGCTTTTTTTGGAAGGCACTTATGCCGGTCAAATTTGATCTGGTAGTATAACTCAACATAGGTAATAGGTTACAAGAAAAGTATATGAATAATTGTTAGATTTAATATTTATGAAAGGAAATATATTTTAAGGCCTGTTTTTGTCAAGAATGATAACAGTAACGATAGCCTAACTATATTAGCGCCCACACAAATGAACGTTGGTGTGTGTAATGTTCTGTTTATTATAAGTATGCACTGCAGTTTTGTCATATGTTGCTTTACATGTAAGTCAGATAGATTCTGATTGGCTATCAAACATTTTAACATTTATCTACTGAAAAAAAAAAAATGTTCTACTAAGCCATTATTGTTCTAGTTATGTTGTAGACTTCCATATTCTCACAGAATTAGGATGATTTATACTTCATATAATTATCATTATCATTATTGCCCTTTATGGCTTTGAACTATGTCTTTGAACAGTAAGAATATGTAGGCCAGCAGTTCCTTCTTATCTTATTGTCACATCTGTACCACATTACATTACTTTGAGTTATGCATCTCTGTAAACAGCCAATCAAATGTAGCCTCTGCGGTTCACAAGATGATTTAAAAGGTTTTTTTTAAATCCGTCATGGGTTAGCAGTGTAGCTGGGTGAGTTTGCACAAGCCAGTGGAGGACAGTGTGTCAAGACCTGTTCATTAAACCCTTCATTATTGCATTTGACACATTAAGTAAGTCTTTTTCATTCTTCATTTCATGCTTCTTTTCTAATTCAGTTGTACAAGGCAGCCATTAGAGTGTAAGTGTCGGGTGGCATGACTTCCTGCTGACCTCTGAGAGTTAGCATTTTCTGTTAATCAGTGTTCTGGTGACACAGATGACTTGTTCTCTTGCTGTGAGTTTCGTGCCTGGAATCAGGGAACTGTGTTTAACTGCCCATCGAGTGCAAAGGAGTGTGACCTCCAGCAAGGTCAAAGAGGCCTTCACTCATCCGATTCTGCCTCAGGTGATTTTGGGTTCCTGGAAAAAAGGAGACACAGCAATGTGAGTGAATGGAAACAAGAGATTCTGTGTGAAACAGGTTAAAAATATCTACATCTTAGGTGCATCACATTAGAAATGGGACAGTGTGGTTTCGTTGCATTTATAAATCAGGAAACACAAAAGAAAATTAAAGGGTTAGTTTGCCCATTTAAGACATTAAGTTGTATGCAATCCTTACCAGCACTACAGTGTATACACACTGACCCACTCTGTGATCACCTCCCTGGTCAGAGTT
>JAUYWG010001848.1:0-39776 GCA_034779775.1 Enteromius afrohamiltoni
AGGATCAGCTTTCTTAGATATTCTGAACTCTATTGGGGTTAGACAGCACGTATCAGGATCTACTCACTGTCGAAATCGTACTCTAGATTTAGTACTGTCACATGAAATTGATGTTAATGGTGTTGAGACCCTGCAGCAAAGCGATGATATCTCATATATTTTATATATTGATTAATTTTGTCTCCATTTCCAATGTATTGAAAGTTGTTTTAATTATTGTTAGTTTTTACTATTGATTATGACACTTGCCAATGTTTGATCTCATTGAACACCATAACACTTGCAGTCTATTTGGATGTAAATCTACAGTCAATAAAGACAGTGTATCCCCTCACACCAAAGAGGACAGTGCCACTTGTGCACTGACAACACCTCAGCAGAACACTGTATTAACTATCAAATATCTATTGTGACATTTTTAGATAATGGATCACAGCTGTGAACATACTGAAAAACTATACCTTTTTTATGTAATTCTGGAAAGTGGAAACATTTATGAAGCATTTCAATTAACGATTGCAGTTATTTAGCTTAAAATTATGATTGTATCACTGTACAATGAATAAAATAAAAAGTTGCTCAGACGAATGCTGATTTCCATTACCTTTACTGTACTGATGGGCTCCCATAAGGACCAAACTGTATTTTTTCACAGATGTAAAACTGTTTTATTAATTTTCACTTTTTTTTAAAACACTGCATTTTTTAAACACAGTGATCTTTAATAAAACGTCTATTTGCCTATACGATCAGGAAAAAACATGGTCATATCTCTAATAAGACATTTACATATATAATAGGCTAAACATGTGGATTTACGTACACAGACAAAGATATTAAGGTTAACGTATTTAAACAATTCCTCATTAATAAAAACTGTGCTTTTTTTGCTGAACTACATTTCCCAGAGTTCACGTTTCATGTCGTCACTTCCGGAATCTGCAATAGCTTCCTGTATGGGTGTAAATGGGACATGACACAGTCGTTTAGAGCTGTAAAATTGAAAATAATATTTCCGCGGGGATCTTAACAGGTGCGTGATCGCTATAACGCTGTTGTACTTCAGGCGGCTGCGCGGAATCGGCGGCTGCGATGGAAGCCGTGCCGCGAATGCCGATGATCTGGCTGGATCTGAAGGAGGCAGGGGAGTTTCAGTTCAGCCCGACTGTCAAACAGGTGAGGGACCAGACAGGCCTGATCGACAGACACAATACTGTCAATGCCCCTATACACAAGAAAGATAATCCAAACAGCATGATTTGTATAGGCGCTCTACCCCAAAACTCGGGATTTAGCTCAGGGCCTTGTTTTTAGCTATTGTGTATGTTTTCTTAAAGAAACAGTTCAAACAAAAATAACGTATATTCTGTCATTAACCAAAAATATCTGTCATTATTTATTTAACAAGGTGTCGTTTAAAATCCGTGTCTTGATTTCTTGATGTCGGATACAAAAGGAGATGCTTCTCATATAGGCATGGTGATGTCAAACTAAAAAAAAAGAAAGAAACATGATAGAAATGATGTAGGCTGCTCTTTTGCTGTATTCCAAATCCTCTTATTTACTATATAGCGTTGTGTGAGAACCGTATAGAGACATCAAAACAATTACTCAGTGAAAATCTTACTAAACACGTGATAGTTGTGACCTTTACAAAACACTCATTTTAAGTTACACTGACGAAGTCATATGGGTATTAAAAGGCATGAGGGTGAGTAAATTGAATGATTATTGTTTCCGCTGCAATGACAGCAGTGTCCCTTCCTGGGGATACTTAAAAGCACTGTGTGGTTGTGAATTAAATGTTTATATTAATGTTTTATATTAATATTTATTTTAAAATATCATGCTTCCTTGTCCTTCACTTCCTTACAGTAGTCAGGAATTTTTATCAGCTTGCACCGTGGTAGTTATCGAATCCATTCCTAACAAACTAGGCCAAAGGGAAAATAGCAGGTTCAGATTGTTAAACTTTGTTGTTTATGATAACTGTTGATAGTGCTGTATGCAAATCAATTGGCAAAACTATTATAATTTATTGAATCAGAGGTTTAAGAGGAACTGCTTTTCCATATTTTGTTGAAGGTTGCTTCATAAATCCTAAATATTTTTTCTGTGTCAAGTGATTGGAGTTTGAGTTCTTTTGTAAGAATGCACAATATATATATATGCTTTTATTTTGTTTTTAATTGTTATTATTTGTATTCTATTGACATTTATTATTATTGTTTGTATACTATTATGCTGTCTTGTTAGTGGCCAAAAAAATCAGAACGCTTCCCTCCTTTTTTTGGTGCATAAACCTTTATTTGCTTCGTGTCACAGTTCATACTGAAGAACTATGGTGAAGATCCTGACAATTATAATGAGCAGTTAAAGAAACTGGAGCAACTGAGACAGGTGAGTCTTGCAGTGCATTCAGTTTACTTTTATTCATTTTATTTCTACCCTGAAAATCACATTTCAATCACCGTGCTTAAACAAGCTGTAAATGTGAAGTGTATGGTTACGCGTTTTCTACATTCTTTGCATTTTCTTGGCTTTCTAGAGTGCTGTGAATGTCACACGAGACTTTGAGGGCTGCAGTACCTTAAGGAAGTACTTTGGGCAACTGCACTATCTTCAGAGTCGTGTTCCTTTGGGATTGAGTCAGGAAGCTGCTGTCCCTATCTCCTGGTGAGGGCAAAAACCCAGCCATCATATGTCCCTCTCGAATGCTGCCACCTTCTTACGCTTTTCTTGTTTAATATATAGGACAGAGATATTTTCTGGGAAGACAGTGACCCATGAGGACATCTGCTATGAGCAGGCATGCATCCTTTATAATTTGGGTGAGTTAGTACTAGGCTGTTATGCATTATTCCTTTAGTCAATGCCTGCATTGTCTGTGATTAAAATAACTACTGTGTTGCTGAGAGGAGGGTATTGTTCAGAACCAGGCTTGTTTCCTGATTCAAGTCATGTTCCCCATGTTGCAGGAGCACTCCATTCAATGTTGGGAGCCATGGACAACAGGGTGTCCGAAGAGGTGAGCTAAATTAGAAACAGCATACGTAAACCAAATTTAAATACCATGTGATTTTATACAATGTGCATATAAATTTGGAATTGCTAAATGAGCTACTCATATCATTAGACTGAGAAATTATAATATAACATAATTATTTTGCACTTCTTCACAAATAATAAATGAAGCATATGCATGTATGAATCATTCTCAATAAGATCAAAGCAAAGCGTTAGAAAAATAGTGTGAATTTCTCCTTCATGCCAACTTTAAAGACATTATATCAATAGTAAAATTTTAACAAGTTTAACAGAACATAATTTTGTGGTGGTACAACGCTACCTCGCCACCGTTTTACATGACACCAGATTGAGAAAGTGCTTTAGAGTTCTCTGAGCAATATGCACTGGTCTGTCAGCGACAGATTGTGAGAAGTCTGTGGGTGTGTCACGTGATGCTCTGACTAAGAGTGAAAAGTGAGAATTCATCAAATTTGAAAAATCTGTGTTGAAGTGCTATGTGGATGTTATTTTTAACTTTTTAGTTTTTTCTTGGATCCTAACTCTCATGTTTCGCATCACTGTTAGGGAATGAAAGTATCTTGCACACATTTCCAGTGCTCGGCTGGAGCATTCACCTACCTGAGAGATCACTTCAGCCACAACTTCAGTGTGGACATGAGTCATCAGATCCTCAATCTCAACATCAACCTCATGCTGGTATGATCTCTTTCGCTCATCTGCTGTCATAAGGGTGCTTGTTTATATCTTTTTTTGCCATTCTGTAGTTTGGGGCTAAAGTACCAATTGCTGTTTCCAGGGTCAGGCCCAAGAGTGCCTGTTGGAAAAATCTATGTTGGACAACCGGAAGAGCTTTCTCGTCGCTCGGATAAGTGCTCAGGTGCCTATTTACTTTTTCTGCCATTTCCAAGTACATTTTAAGATAATCTTAAGATTATGTTTTGTTGTTAAATTTCAGCATGCTTATGGCTATAAATATCTCATTTAGTGGCAGTATGATGGTAAAATATGTTTAAAATATGGATATGATTTTTTTTTTGTCTTGAGGTGGTGGACTATTATAAAGAGGCATGCAGAGCTTTGGAGAACTCAGAAACTGCTTCAATGTTAGGAAAGATACAGAAAGACTGGAAGAAATTGGTGCAAATGAAGATTTACTACTTTGCTGCAATTGCTCATGTGAGTCTTCTATTCAAACTGAGGTTGGGTTAACTTCAGAGCAGGCTGGTCAAATGTGATTTTTAAAAAAAAATGTTTCTAAACATGTAATACAAATCTTTGTTCTCTCAACAGTTGCACATGGGGAGACAGGCTGAAGAGCAGCAGAAGTATGGAGAGAGGGTACAACATGCCTGTTTTTCTGTCTTCAATTTCAGTTAGTGGCCATCTGTGCTCTTTGGCATGGAGAACTAGTTTCAACCTCATCTTAGCCTCTTGTCCTTTAAAAATATAATACAAATAAAATAGAGTAAAAATAAGGTAGAAGTGTGACAAATGTTTCTTGTAGTTTTTTTCTATCTCAAGCTGAAACCATTTTAAAATAGAACGTTTACATAGAAAGAGGAAGAAGATGATTTTAAAATAAGTTCATTAATTATTTTGCAGAGGAAGAGGATGATTTTGAAATAAGTTTGAAATGAACCCAGAAAGAACCAGCTGTTTTGGAAACCTTTTTAATTTAATCTAATACTTTATTTATATTTCAACAGGTTGCTTACCTTCAGAGCTCACTAGACAAACTCGGTGAGGCAATTAAGATGGCTAAGGGTCAACCAGACAGTGTACAGGAAGCCCTTAGATTTACCATGGATGTCATTGGGGGAAAGTGAGCAGATATGGTTATACTTAACTTACCAGAAATGCATAATTCATTTTGCAGGAAGCTGCAGGAATCTCATTCTTCACTTTTAATTTTAGATTTAATTCTGCCAAAAAAGACAACGACTTTATTTACCATGAATCTGTGCCAACTCTGGAGACCTTGACCTCAGTGAAAGGTATTTTGTCCAACATTACGTTATAGTGCTGTGTAACTTCATGGGGATGTCATTCATTTATTATATGGCATAACTAGAATAACTGCATGTTTCTATTAGCTTTGCTGGAGATTTAAAAAAAAAACCCATAAAAGTCAAAAGATTGAAACTGTTCTAGAAGTTAAGGCATTTCTGGATCCATCACAGGAGCCCCACTGGTGAAAGCCTTGCCTGTAAACCCAACAGACCCCAGTGTCACTGGCCCAGACATTTTTGCAAAGCTGGTGCCCATGTCTGCCCACGAGGCCTCATCTCTTTACAGGTTTGACTAATTGTATCTTTATCTATATGTATATCTATATATACACACACACCCACACCATTTAACACTTCCTCATTCTGATAATTGTCAGTTCCCGATGTGCTAAACTTGAAGGGCTTTCCAATATGGAATTAAGTATCAAGTGTTTTATTACTTTTCTTTTTTCTGTCAAATTTACAGTGAAGAGAAGGCCAAGCTGCTACGGAATGTCATGGCAAAAATAGACAGCAGGAATGAGACATTAGAGTGAGTAAGAACAGCTTAAAGAAATTTCGTACAAATGCATGATAGTATGCATCTAAATGTGTCAGTTGTCATATCCCACAGACAGTTCATGGACTCTCTTGGTCTGGACCCAGAATCAGTAGACAATATGGAGATGTATAATACCCTTCCTTCTGTGCTGATGGAAAAATGTGCTGCATTGAGTGTGAGACCTGACACTGTAAAAAACTTAATTCAGTCAATGCAGGGTTAGTTACGTCACTTCTTTTTCAATATATTTTCATGTTACCAGTAAGAAAGCTAAACATTAGAAGGTTAAATTCTTGTATCTAATTCCTCTTCCTCCCTACTCAGTTCTCTCAGGTGTGTTTACCGATGTAGAAGCCTCTCTGCGGGAGATTCGAGATGTATTGGATGAGGATGAGGCAGAGGAGCAAAGTTTACAAGAGGCTGCTGGGAAGCAGGCTGTACCAGAACGGCCCTCAGCCCTGGCTGAACTGCGGAGAGACCTGGAAAAGTATTTGGAAGCACATGAGAAAGCTAGCTTTACCAACACAGAACTTCATCGGGCCATGAATCTCCACATTAGCAATCTAAGACTCCTTGGTGGACCACTAGACACCCTTAGGGAGGCGTTGCCAAGACCTCAACTTAGCGAGGGTAGGTGTTTTATGACTTGATCATGAAAAATCATGTTATGCATGTTTATGAGAATTTTTCATTTTCAGATGAGATGGCAGGTCTCCAGACTATGAAGAGAATTTTGGGCAAAGTGCAAGAAATGCGGGAACAACGAAGCTCCCTGGAAAAGCAGCTTAGAGACCTCATTCAGCAGGATGACATCACTACTTCTCTTGTTACAACTGAGCGTGCTGACATGAAGGTTTGAGCTTTACATGACTGTGCCATACTTTTTTTTTTTTAAATAAATTGTATTAGAAGTCTGTCACTGCATTATAGTTTTATCTTTGCTTGCTTTTTCCCTCATAGAAACTGTTTAAGGAACAGCTAAAGAAGTATGAGCAGGTGAAATTATACCTTGATCAGAACCTGACAGCTCAAGAGAATATCTTGAAGGCACTGACAGAAGCTAATGTACAGTATGCCACTGTCCGCAAGGGGCTGGCGGAAACTGAACATAAGTATGACTCAAAGAAGAAACATTTCCTTGACAAAAATGCATTACCTTTTGCAAACGTAGCATTATCAGTATACTTATTTCCTTTTTAGATGGAACAGCACTGTTCAGATTCTTGTGGCCTCTTATGAGGCCTATGAAGATCTAATGAAGAAATCTCTGGAGGGCAAAGAGTTTTATGATGATTTGGAAACAAAGGCCTCTCGCCTGTTGGAAAAAGCCAAAACTGTCTGCAAGGCCAGAAAGGAAGAGAGACAAGCAATAATGGAAAAGTAACTGAGTTTATCTTTTATCTGTTAATTTTATCTTTGTACAGAAACTCAAACCTCTTTCCTTCTTTTGTTTGTGTTTTAATAGAAATAATGTTTAACATGTTAACAATTAACAATTTCTTCTCTTTTAATTTGACTGCTTAACATTTCACAGAGAGCTAAAAAAAAAGGTGCCCCAAAGACCCACTGCCCCAAAGCCACCCCCAAAGACAGGCCAAAGTGTGGATCCCACCAATTTAGATGACCCTGAACTGGCAGAGCTAAGTGCTGCTATCCTAGCTCTTGGAGGAGATCTTCCAGAAGAACTACGCAGCCTGCCTCCTGAACTTACCATTCCACGATCTGGTCACCCTGCTGTGCTTTCTGGAGCCGCTGCTAGCTCTGTTATGCCTTGGCCTGGAGCCAACTCCGGTTTACTGTACACACAACCCAGATTTCCTCCAAATTTACCACCTCCTGAAGTTCTTGCTCAGATCTCTTGTTTTCCAACTCCATCCCTTTCTCAGAGATTCAGTCACAGTCTTCCCCGACCTCCACTGGCACAGCAACAGTTCCCACGGCTGCCCAACCCACAGGTTCTTCCACCCCCATCTATGTCTGGGTACTGCCCTCCATCTTCACAGAACCAACCCAGCCCACCAGTCACTCCTGTCCGACCTTCTACTACTACAGTGGATAGTGTACAGACACCTATTCCTAGCTACAGTCCTGCATCTGCCCAGGCAATTATGCCTCATCCTGGCCAACACCAACCAATGCCACCAGTGTCATCAGTGTATGCAGCTCCACCTCAGATGACACCCCACGTCCAGTACATGCAACAACCTGGTGCTCCTATGAGCCAACCTCCACAGGCAATGCCAGCCCCTCATCCACAGCCTCAACCTCAGCAAGTATTTGCTCAACAGGGTGGTCAAAGTCAACCACAGCCATTTTACTCACCTGTACCAACTCAACATCAAATGCCAAGACCTTTGCCTGGGCCACAGCCTCCACAGCATACTCAGCCTCAGTTCCCACAGTACATAGCTCAAGTCAGACAACCAGGACCACCAAACTTTCATCAACCTCAAATCCAAGGACAGTTTGGAGCTCCAGCTACCCATGTGCAACCCCATCAGGGTTATCCCCCAGTCTCATTTGCTCCTAAGGCCCAACCTCCACAAGTTAACACTGTCACCCCAGGCCAAATGCCCCATCCAGGCATACCTCCACAGATGCCTCCATCGTCCCAACCAGTGCCCTCTATGTCAATGCCACACTTAGCCCACATTAATCAACACATTTCCCCTTCCTCCCAGCCAGTGCCCTCTGTGTCAATGCCACACTTATCACATGTCAATCAACAGATTCCCCCTGTTTCACAGCCCCAAACACCTCCAGTCAATCAATTACCCCATGCTTCTCACCCTCAGATACCCCCATCCTCTCATCATTTAGGTCCTGCACCTCATATGCAGATACCTCCTGCCTCAAAACAGATGCCTCCTCCCCAGCAGCCACAAATGCTTGCACCGTCCACTCACATGTCTCCTTCCTCTCATCCACAAATGCCCTCAGTATCCCAACCACCATCTCACTGCCCCCAGTCACAGATAATTCCTACTCATCAACCCAACCAACAGCCAGTGTACCCAGCAGTCCCTCTAAGGGCTACTGTTCCTGTTAAACCTCAGGTACCCCATGGCCCTCTCTCATCACAGATACAAATGCAGCCTAGCACTCCTTCACAGCACCAAACCCACCCTCATCCTCAAATCCTGCCCCAGTCCTGTCTTCCAGCACTCCCTCACAATATCTACAAACCCCAGGCAACCATTCCTCCCAGCTCCGCACCTTTGAGTTTTCCAGGAGGTGTTCCTATGGTTTCCAACCAGTCTGTGGCGCCTATGCAGCCTCAGTCTCAGCCACCCACTTCACAGCCTTTAGCCCCACAACAGCTACCCCCAGGAGGCCCAATATCTTATGCTGTTTCACAAGGTGGGAATATTCCTCCTGGACCAATGCAGCATCCTGTAGCTGCTGCTCCCCCAGGGCCTCAAAGCATAATGCCTCCATCCTCAGGAGCACCAGGGGCACCACAACCTCATGTGCTACCTTCTCCTGCCCCATCACCTTCTCCCTCCCCTGGTCCTCCCTCCCTTGGTATAGTTACCCAACGACCATCTCCTGCTCTTACCCCAGTTGGAGGAGCAACATTGCCACAGTCCTCAATTCAGACTCCAACACCCACTGGTCCCATGACTCCATCTGACTCCACTTTGTTTCAGCGACAGAACTCTAGTACTGATGACTTGCTTTCCTCAAGCCCAGAGAGCCAGCATGGAGGCACCAAGGACACTGCAAACGTCTTACTACCCACAAAAGCTGACCCTCAGGAGGAACATCACAGAAAAAAAGCAGAGGGTGTTAGACTTATCCAGGGTGACCCTTACGAAGCACCAGAGAGGGTCTCGAAACTCAGTGCACAGCTAGAAAGGTTTAGATCAACAGTCCAATCCTTAGAGCGCCCAACAGGGGAAGGAGGTCTGTCAAAACTTGACGGTCAATGGAAAGAACTGCAGGAGCAGCAGGAGAAGGATACTCGCCAGCTCTCTATCGCTATTGCTCGCTGCTACACCATGAAGAACCGTCATCAGGATGTGATGCCTTACGACTGTAATCGTGTTGTCTTGTGCTCCGGTAAAGATGATTACATCAACGCCAGTTTCATTGAGGACCTGTCTCCGTACTGCCCCCGGCTAATTGGAACACAGGCTCCCCTCACTGGCACTGCAGCTGACTTCTGGCTCATGGTTTATGAGCAGAAGGTTTCTGTAATTGTCATGCTGGTCTCTGAGCAAGAACTGGAGAAGGTAAATTTCCTTTGGCATGAGTTTTTTTAAAAAACATCTAAAATCCTGTTGGCTTTTCACATTGTTGTAAATTATTTACAATAATTTTAATTTTTCATTCTTAGCAAAAGGTGTTGCGATACTTTCCATCAGAGAGAGGCCAACAGCTTGCTCAGGGGCCAATCACCCTCACCCTGACCACACAGAAAAGCACTCCTACCCATATAGAGCGCATGATTGGACTGCAGTATCGCGACCAAAGTTTGAGACGCACTGTTGTACACCTTCAGTTTACTTCATGGCCTGAACTGTGAGGACTCACTCTTAAACAGTTTATTTAAAAATGCCAAGTCTCAAAACGCTAATATTTGATTGTATTTTTTTTTCCAAAAAGGGGTCTTCCAGAGAGTAAAAGCAACCTAATCCGTTTCATTCAAGAAGTCCATGGACATTACCTGCTTCAGCGCCCACTACACACTCCAGTCGTGGTGCACTGCAGGTACCATACTTTAATAGGACCTTAAAGGACATTGCAAGTTTTATTAAACAGGTAAGACTGCAAAAGTTGAGAACAAGTACATTTACTTTTTTTGTTTGTTTCTCACAGCTCTGGTGTTGGCCGTACTGGCGCCTTCTGTCTGCTTTATGCTGCACTACAAGAAATTGAGGCCGGCAATGGAATACCTGACATGATCCAGTTGGTGAGGAAGATGAGGCAGCAAAGGAAGAACATGCTGCAAGAAAAGGTAAGGGTACACTCCCAATCAGGTTTGAGATTTTACTCAATGTTAAGTTGATAGAATTTAACAGTAATTTTGTCAATTACCCAGCTTCATCTCAAATTTTGCTATGAGGCTGTTCTTAAGCATACAGAGCAGGTTCTTCAACGCCATGGCATTATTATGTCCCCTTGCACCAGAACCCCAAATAACATTGCATTGAAGGTAACCATCAATTTCTAATTAACTTTTTTTAATAAATTGACCAGCAAACTGATTGTTTATCTAATATTTTCCTTGTCTTTCTAGTCATACTCGAGACAGGAAACTCAGGACATTGTTCTGGGAGGAGATATGCCTATTAGTTCCATACAGGCCACAGTGGCCAAACTTAGCATTCGCCCACCCAGTGTTGACCATGAACAAGAGGCAGGCCAAGATCAGATGTCCTCTATTTCTGAAGCAGCAAGCACAGTGGAATCAAATTCTACAGATATGTCACTTCAGCCTTCTCAGGACCGGCTTTGTTATGAAGCTCTGCCTGATTCCATCAGTCCCCCCCTCTCTTGCATCTCTTCTCCAGGCAAGACGCAGTCACCGTCGCCTCCTAGCGGCCAAGGAAATGGGTTCACCGGGTCCACTCCTGCATCTCCCGTCTCAAATCACCACCCATCCATTGAAGCAGCACCTCATGCTCCTTCTCCGCCTCCTTCCTCATCTTTAGATCTGCTTGCTTCTCTCACCCCCGAAGCTTTCACTCTGGACAGTGCCCATCGAGGCAAGCAGCGGATTAGCAAGCAAAGCTTCCTTCAGCCGAAAGAAGGCAAAGGCCTGCAGGGACCACCAGAGGGCGACGATCCGCTCAGTAGTTTGGATCCTCTCTGGACACTCAACAAAAGCTGAAACAACATAACCAAGATTTCTTTTATCTTCTCCCCCACAGGCAGTCCTCTTTTGAACCGTTTCTGACCCCGTGTAACATCTTGTCACTGTTCATGCCTCTTGGACCCCATCACTGTGTGTATGCTGTCCGCTTGTGTCTTGAAAAGTCTTTTCAGTTGGCACTTTTCCAACACTGATCCCGGTAACATTCCGTAAATCCAGTTTTGTCTCCTAGCATGCACTCCTAATGCCATGGTGTTTGTGATTGCCTGTAAGGTGCCTGATTAATGGTTTCTCTGCAGTGGACGTTTGCCTTTACACCAAATATGGAAACCATGTAATAGAAAACTGACATTCAAGCTACTGTTGTCATTATCAGAAAACAAATTAACAGTTTGATTGAGCGGCTATCTGCTCGCCCTTTGTACACATGCTGCTTGCACTGTGGGTTGTATATGATTAGTCACCACATCTGTCTTTGATCTACAGTGGTCTGCAACGTATTGGTAGGGACAAATTGAGCTGGTGATTAAAATACGACTTGATGTACTAGTTATACTTAAAACACTCAAATTTCTGAATCACTTCAGAAATCATAGCATTTTTATGAGTTGATTCTAACTTGTCTTTCTTTGAACTGTGTAAATAAATCTTAACAAATGTCAATATGTTGGTCTCATTTTATTTTTCTTGTAAGTAATAGCAAAAATATGAAAAGAGAACAATTTTGGGGGGGGTTAGCATGAAATTATTAGCCCCCAGTGGTATATGCCGTAACTACAACTACCAAATTTGTATTATTTTATAGTAATGTTGAAATTTTTAGTTTGCTGTACATTGCACATTCAAATTTGAGTTGCTCTTTGCAATAAATGCATGTTGCTTTCTACAGTCAGGTTCAGTTTGCAATTTAAATTGTAAAAACCGGTCCCACTAGGCCAATGATTTCAGTGCAGAACAGAAGCATAAACTTGTTATATTTAACCCAGAATACTACTTCAATACCATAAGTTAAATAAATGAGGACAGAGAAAACACTTTGTATGAAAGCCTTTTTATTTGCGAATTAGTACAAAGTTTTTTTTCCTCCCATGTTAAAAATAGAACACAGCATTAGTTACATCCTCTACTGTCTGGTTGCACTGTGTAGTGTATTTGGGAAAGAGACAAGGGCAGAGCAGGCCCCCTCAAAAAAGACAAAACAATATTTACATCCCCCCCTCCCCTCTCCCCGCCCTCTCCCCATCTCAGGAAACAGTGCAACATTCAGGCATTTCACATCACTTTAAACATCCTTCACCTCTACTTCAGCAGCAGTAAGATACAGCAAGTTGAGAGCAGTATTTCACTTCAATACCGCATGCATCGATCATGTCTAGGAATGTGCTCCTCTGGGAAGGGAGAGAGAGCAGTAAAAATGGACAATGGAGCTTGGTGCTATTTCACTCCTCACAATAAAACGGCTGCCATTGTATGTGGCAGCAACCCTGTCATCAAGTAAATGATGCTTTTCAGCATGGTCACGGAAATGATTATAAATCATTGTCTTCTCTCAGCACTCCGTTCTCATGTGGTTAATGCTTAATCTCATCATGTGACAAGTTTTAACCACTCATAAATAATTTGGATTTATTCCCAGCTGCGAGCCACACATTTTTCCTTGAGCAATAACTGGCCATATATCATCACATCATGGTGAAAATGATTGCTTTTTGCTATTTCTCTCATTTTGGAGCATCCTTGCTCTACACATAACAGCTGCACAGTTTGTAAGACCAGCTGGTCTTATGAAACTTCAGCCATATCAATGCCACAATCACAAACCCACTGAAAAAAGCACATACATATACTTTACAAAAAAAAAAAAAAAATTAAAATTAAAAAAACAAAAAAAAAAGTAGTAAAAATTTTTTTGACCAATGCTACGACATGGTTTCAAGCATTTAGTTCATAAAACAAACTATTTTAACACCAGTTCTCTCATCAACATCATTAACTAATATTTACATTCGTAAAAGATGGCTAACAACTGACTGAGTCATGTGCATTTCTATTGACTTGATCGGATGGAAAAATTAATATTATTTTATTTTGAAAAAATGTTTTGTTTTGGGCACTATAGCTATGTTGTTGCAAAAATCTATAAAATGAAAATTTGCAATGGTATCAAACTCATCCTTTAAAATTTAAAGCATTATATTTCAATTCGATACGTTTAAAGTGCAGCAAAAACCACCGAAGACTCATACGCATTGAAAATGGAGACAATTTTGGTAGATTTTCTTACCAAACCATAACTCAAAATGCTGAATAAAAAAAAAAATAAAAAAAAGCTTGTCAGTGGAATGCACATTCAGTCAAACTTAAATAACGTGTAGAAAATGTTGTAAATTAAGCATATATTTAAATCTCTGCTGCTGTCTAATGAAACTATAGAAGTCTCTCAGTGCATCATAACATTTCAATTTCAGTTCTCATGAATGTGTGTATTTGTCCTAAAAGATAACCAAAATATTGGTTGACTGCTATGGCTATATGAAAAATAGGCCAAACCACTGCACACATGTGTGTGGTTTCTGCAGAGCTGGATTGAATATACTAGCGTTTTATCATACACACACTTACAAACCGGGCCCAAATATACAGTAACTACTAATGATCAACAATCTCAGAGAAACGTGTAAACTGCTCATGGCTCTACAAAAAAAAAAGAAGATGAAAAAAAAAGACAGACACATTTTAATACCGAAAAATAAGAAAATATACACATCTAGTAATAAAAAGCAGCCCTGTCCATCAGTTTTCAGCACGGAGAGATATCGACCTCCATCAGAGGTGTCCATGATCTGCTGCATTTAGAAGCATTAAAAATGACTTTGGGTGATTCGTACTGACGGCTAAGATAAAAATGTACCTAGTACACAGGTCCTGTTGACATTAACCCTACAGTTCAAAAATGTTCATTCAGGAAACGCATATGACATCACAGCATGTGCCAAGGAACATTTTTCATGTGTTTAAGGCAGGACTGGAATGAGAACATCTCCCTTTCTCTTTTCTCTAGCCAACCTTCTTGCAGCCTAACATCTGTCAGAAACTGACTTCAATATAATATCAATAAACTCATTATTTCGGTGTAAGTTAGTCAAAGCTTTTCTTGCATATTAAAATGTATGACCACGGCTCCACTTTAACTTATCTATAAGCCAAGTTTCATAAAAAAACTGTTAGAAATTTCACTAATAAATAATTGATTTCAATATTAAAAACAGATCCCCCTCACCCCAGAGATTTAGACAAATACAGTATGCTCTTACAAGCTCAACCACTCAAAGAAACACAGCATCCAGTTCAAATTTCACCCCAAAAATCAAAAGAAAATAAGAAATAAAAAAAAGAATCTGAGGTCTACTTTTAGGATTTCTGTGGCAATTAAGCACCCACTCCCAAATTCTCTATAATAAAAAAATATAGAGAAATTAAAAAAATAAAATTATATATATTATATATATAACTATTATTAGTTTTTTAAATGAACATAAATCTATAATATAAAAAAAGATATAAGATATAATTATAAGGGCAGTGTAATTGTTATTTTAAAAAAAAAGAAAAGAAAAAAAGATTAGTCCTTATGTCTTTATGTAGAATTCCTATGCAGTTGCTAAGATGTTCAAGCTTTGAGTCTCTAATTAAACCTCAAAGAATTCTTTTGATTATGGGGTGCAACATGACCTGAACACGTTTGAAGACTCAAACACCGTTACACACAAGAAACTCACTCCTTTCAGCAGGAAATATCTATGCCTTTTTCTGCCCCGACGACCACCTTTCGTTCCTCCTCTCCCTTTGCAAACATATTATTGTGAACTCTCTCACCTCTAGCTGTCACACAGTTGAGATTTTCTGGGCTGGCCGGCCTGGCATTCTCATCGTGAACTTGTTAACATACGCAAACAGACATCATACGGCAGGCCAAGAAAGCCCGCTCTCACTATCAGCAGCTATGCAGTTCTGTCTGGATTCATACACACAATAATCTGTATGATGTTCTACCAAAAGTACAAAATGCTCAGGTGGAGCATCAGAGGCCTGTTGGACACCAAACAATCAGTAATTGCATTTACATCCTGTTCAGATGTGGTAGAAAGTGGCCACTCCCTCCCTACATCAGAGGACACGAGAAACATCATTCACAAACCTGCGGTGATACAGGTTAAAGGGTGAGTGCTTTTGTGCTGGTCACTCAGATGTTTGTGTGTGCGTTCAGTCCAGCTTCTCCAGAACAGAGGGCACGTAGACTAGGCTGAGCTCACTACCAAAGTCACAGACTATGGCGGCATTGTCCAGAACCAGGAGCTGCCTGACGCTCTGACCTTCGCTGCTCTGGCCTAAATACACAGTCTGCAGCAGGTCCCCGTAGTTCAGGTCCCAAAACGACACGCAACCTTGTCCTCCCGTCACCAGCAGGCTTTCAGAGATCACCCCGAGACTGGCCCCACAGCCCACCTCCTAAAACACAGAGGACGAGAGGAGAGAATTTCAATCACAATATCCTGATTTGTTAAAGAAATCTTGCAATAATATTCTCATAATCACACACCTGTTGTATGGAGTACAGCTTTATGCCTGTGCTACGGTCCCAAATGCAAATGAGGTCATCCAAACCACTGCTAATGATACAGGAAGTTGTGCAAACCAATGAGGTGACATCACCACGGTGACCATAAACGTGGCTCACCCGGCTGCCTGTAAGGACGTCCCACACGCAGATAGCGCCGTCTTGGCCCCCACTGGCTAGAACCATGGTCTACAACACAGGACAGTAAAATTTGAGTTGGGACAAAATCATTATTTGTACAAAGACAATATCTATACATCTAACTATCAATGTATTAATCTGCCTATCTATCTAACTAACCATCCATATAAAGTACTGTGCTAAAGTCTAAGGCCAGTAGTATTTTCACCAACAGTAAAAATGGGTTTAAGTGGGTTATTTCTATCTTTTGCGGTAGCGTGTCAGTTGTAAATATCAGTCTACATTTCCAAACATTATTTTTGTCATTAATTGTAATAACGCAGTGAGATTATTGTCTGGTATGTTTTTTTTCTTAATCTTGGAGACATTGCCACAGTTCTTCTGGATTAAGTCTGTCTCAGTTTGTTCTGTTTCTTCATGTGATTCCAGACAGATTGGATAATGATCAGATCAGATCTGTGTGTGGAGCACTGGCTGTTGTCAGACTCCTTGCAGACAATAATCTCACTGCTTTATTACAATGACAAAAGTAATGTTTGGAAATATAAACTGATATTTCCAACTGACACGCTACCGAAAGATAGAAATAACCCACTTAAAACCATTTTTTGTTGCTGAAAATACTAGTGGCCTAAGACTTTTGCACAGCACTGTATCTGCTCATCTACCATCTATTCCTCTATATATTTCTCTCTCAATCGATCCCTCCTCTCCATCCATCCATCCAACTATCCATTCATTGGTCCACTCATCCATCCACCAACCATGTTTTCAGTATTGTAAATTAGGAAAATGAGCAGAAATATTGCACAAGGTGTATGTGTGTAAGTCTGACCTGGTCTATGTAAATGGCAGTTATGCCACCTGAGTGGCCCTGCAGGGTGAACAGACAACACGAATCCTCCAAACGATACACCTGTAAAAGAAAAACGCAGCATAAATAATGAACTTAAGCATGAGTTAACACTGTAGGCTTGCACAGAAGAATCCTTGTGCTCGCAGGAAGCTCTACAGATTTCCAGCATCCTGAACAAATCTTTCTCAAATGTAAAATTCCCTGTTAACATGTTTTACCAAATATATAATTTTATATTTATTTTCTACAAAGATTGCAATCAAAGTGTGCCTATCCAAAGGGCAAAAGTGGGTGCTCGGCCAAAAAAGAAAAGAAAAAAGCTAACAGGAAGATCAAAGTTGGTACCAAAAGTAGAACAATATTTATGTTCTCGCCACAGGTGATGTTGTGAGTCTAAAAGCTCTTCATGAGTCAGGGTACACATACATAGCTCACCCCTTTATATAGTGCGCAAACTTAAATCACATGATCATCCACGACAGAAGAACAAAAAAATTAAAAAGAAGTTAACAAAACACACACACACACACAACGATTTGTGCTGTATATAAAAATTGAGCTATTTGTGTGCTCATTGTCTGATGAGCTTTTAGAGACTCACAACGTCACCTGTGGTGAGAATATAATATTTTTCTTCTTCTGGTGTTGTGTTGTGCTAGCTTTGATCTTCCTGTTTGCATATACATTTATATTTCCATTCACTCATATGTTCCTTACCCTGACAGTATGGTCCTGGCTGCCGGTGACCACTCTGCCAGCAGCAGCTTTGAGCACAGTGATGGGCTTCTGGTGGGCACACTGCACTGAGCGTGTCAGTTGACAGCTGATCACATCCTCACTGCTGTAACAGGGCGAGGGGGGCAGACTGCCTCGGCCTGGGGGTCCTAACACGAAAACAGCAGTAAATATGCATGCAAGGTCAGCTCTTGGATTTAATCGAAAATATCAGCATTTGTGTTCCTAAAACGAACAAAGGTCTCAAGGCTTTAGGAACAACCTATTACTAGCAGAATTTTTGGGTAAACAATCCCTTTAAAATGCCTGTTTATTTTGGTCCTCCACTTTCTCCTGTGAGTAAGCTTTTATCTACCTGGTTTTTGAGTATTCATGCTTTCAGATCTAATTAATTTTTGTAACATTTACAGTTGGTTTTGATTATTGGTTTTGTATTTTTTAACAATAATTTGATAGAAATCAGACCAAAAATTTTACCTGAAAAAAACAACACTTCTATTCCGCATTCCATTTCATTATTTTATACATGACATTTCCTGGCTGGATTTTGGCATCGTTTATGGTTTTTCAAGGCTGTGGGAATATTGTATTTGAGTATTCTTTTTTTAATTTTTCTGACATGACTCACCGCGATATTGCAGCAACCCCAGAGGCTTGTTGATTTCCACTGTGAAGAAATCCAGTGAGCCATTTAAACGAGCTGCCACAATTCTGCAATTAAAAATACCCCCATAAGCAGGAAAACATAAGTTAGGTGGTTGGGTGTGAAATTAATGTGGCTTATATTTGAGCTTCAGGTTGTTGTGAAATCCACCTGTTATTAAGAAAAGCCAAGGCAGTGATTCCAGATACTCCATCTTCATTACTGCACCGTAATGATCCCTCTACTGCATCCCACAGCTGATAGAAGAAAATAAGAACAGCATATTAAATCACACTGACGGATGAATATGTTCTCTGTATAAAAGCCCTCTCTTTCACTCACCTCCAGTTTCCCGGTGCTGCGGCCCGTGGCAATGAGGTTACCCCTCAGCTCCATGGCCCACACTGAACTGTCCCAGTCGCCATTGCTCTGCAGGGGGAGCTCTGGTGGTAAGACAGGCTGGTCCCCGAGGCTGCGTCGCCTTTGCTGTGAAGCCGGAGGTGAAGGTGGGAAGGCCATTGTTGGTGAGGGCTCATGCTCCTGGTATGCTTGCTCCACCAATTCCCCGAAATCAAAGCCAGAGCTGCTTAAAGTCTGAGCTGGGGGCAATGACCCAAAGTTGGTGTCAATGAGAGGGGTGAGGTCTGGCTGGTCCTCAAACAGGGCAGGGCGTGCAGGGGTGGTCCTCCTCCTTATTGGGAAAATATCTACATCTGGCCCTCCCATCGCTACTCCTCCTGGGTCCCGAAAGTCTGCCCCCAAGAGGCTCTCAGCCTCACAAGCACTTATGTGATCCCAGCCATCACGGTGCTCCCAACAACCACTGCTGCTGCTCCTGCGTAAACTAATACACATACATAAAGATACAAATAATATAAATGAAGGAATAATAAAACCCACACATAAACATACATACAGACACATATACATATATATATATATATATATATATATATATATATATATTAGTGTTTAACTGAGTTTATACATTTCCTTACCCATTGTTGGGTATGACAGTAAGACAGTCTCCAGTCTGTGCATCCCACACACGGATTTGTCCCGCCAGACAACAGCTGGCCAGCAGCATGCCATCACTGGCCAGACATTCAATGTCCTGGAAAGAGATGCCAAAGGTAATTTTATACATCTCAGAGTGCATTTATGGAAACGTATCAGTGCAAGTCAATTTGAGTCTCACCATGCTGTGGCCTCTCAACAGCAGAGGGGAAATTTCACTGATTGGTGGAGAGTAGCCGTACTCATCGCAGGGTAGGTCTCCACGGCGACGACGACCATGGGGCACCCCGTTCTGCCCATAGTTCCGAGGGCAGAGTACACGATACAGACAAAAGAGTAACAGAACTAACACCACCCCGGCGAAAAGTCCAAGAGCTGCCACCCTGCAAAAAACACACACATATTATACACACAAGTAATAAAATAGAAATAAAAATAGGAATTAAAAGAAATATCCATTAGTCCAAACAATGCCAGATGGTGGAGTGTTTGAGAAACCTGACATTAAAGACTTATGTTTTTTCCTAATCTGTGTGGTGCTCTACTTCGCTACCAAGTACTTCTTCAACCCGGTTCTAGACTCGTTAGGCCCAATGATTTTTGTTTTTGCTTTGGTACCGAGAACCGTTGATTTTCACTGGTATTGGTACCGAATATAGAAGTTTTGGTTCCGGGACAACACCGCCTCTACTGACACATACACTAAACACTTCAGCTGTAATGAATGGTTCAATCAATTAAAAATGTGTCATATGAACATGAGCCCCTGCAAAACAAGTCTCTCTTGAAATTCCAGTCCACCCACCTCCAGGAATGGGAACTCAAAGGTAAGCATTAGATGCAGAAAGTTGGACAACATCTGAGCACATGCGCATACTCTTGATCCTGTCCTCACAGGGTAAATGCACAGAAAACAGGAAACGCAGGCAGGGGGTCAAAGGAAGAATTAGAAGAAGGGGCCAAGTTTTAGAGCAAACTGATCTATCTGATGTGTATATAACAACCATAACGGCCTCACAGATAAGAACGGGGCCTTGGAACAATGACCTTGAACACCACAATCTGAGTGTGTTTGTTTGTGACTGAGAGAAACTATTGTTGGTCTATGAAGTCACATATTTGGATCTCTTGTGTGTGTGTGTGAGATATAAATGAGTGCTTATAGTTAATCAGTGACAGTTTTTCCATGTGTAAATGAAAAACGTGAGTGTTTGTTTGTAAAAAGAATATTTTGTCCATGAGGTTTAAAACCTCTTGACATTTGTTCACAGAGAGACCACAAAGGAAAGTAGTTTTCTGAGAAACTTCATAAAGCAACTTACAGATTACTAATGAATGACTGCTGTCTGAACTATAAATACAACAAAGGTGGGAACAAAAAAAATTCCTTATGCTTACAACCCTTTGGTGAACACCCAAACAGCGTAGGAGTTTTTTAAAAAAGAATGAAGTCTTTGTTTATTGTAACGTGACAGAACTGCATTTATTTCTGCTTTGTGGCCAAAAGATGCACCACATTAGATTACTCCATAAAAAAGGGAATTTGCTAAATTAAACCATTTATATTCTTTTAAATTAAAATGTAAAAGTAGATTTCAACTGAGGTCAATATGTATATAAAAACACACAAAAACAATAAAGTCCCATGCTATATATTTATCCCAGATAATTCAAACCTGTACATTCATTTTTTTGGGATTAGTATGGATTTTAATACTTTTATTTAGCAAGAACGCATTTAACTGACAGTAAAGATGTAATGTTACAAAAAAATCCATTTCAAATAAATGCAGATAAAAAAAAGAAAAATGCTAAAAAAAAAAAAAATTATATATATATTTTTTTAAAGCAGCTCAACTTTTTCTCGCATTGATAATAATAAATGCTATTTGAGCACCAAATCAGTCTATTTAAACGATCATGTGACACTAATGATTGGAGTAATAATGCTAAAAATTCAGCTTTGCCATCACAACAATAAATTACATTTAAATTGCATGTGTGACCCTGGACCACAAAACCAGTCATGAGGGTCAAATATTTTTTTATATTTCTTTATCAAAAGCTTGAGAAATAATCTTTAAAATGAAGTCTTTAGAAATTAATATTGCTAAACAAAAATTACGTTTCAATGTACTTAATGTTCAATGTTTCTTACGGTAAGAAATTTACAAAGTATCATCATTGACCATGATCTTAACTTATTATTCTAATGTTTTTTGGCAAAAAATCGATGATTTTGACCTATAGAATTTATTATTAGCAATTGCTACAAATATACCCGTCCTACTTATGACTGGTTTTGTGTTCCACGATCACATATGATCACAGTTTAAACCAGGGGTAAGCAAATCCGGTCCTGGAGGGCCGGTGTCCTGCGGAGTTTAGCTCCAACCCTAATCAAACACACCTGCCTGTAACTTTCTAGTGATCTTGAAGACATCGCTTAGCTTCTTCAGGTGTATTTGATTAGGGTTGGAGCTAAACTGGTGAGAATAAAATAAATCTTTTCAACCCCAAACTTAGTTTAACAAACAAATAAACCTAAACAAAAGCAATATCAAGATTTGCTTAATTTGTTAAATATCTGGTGCATTGTTACCCAAACTATGGCTAATTTATAATAATAATGTAAACTGAATTGGTAAAGAAGTAAGTAACATTTATAAAAGCAGTTAGAATGCCCAAATAGCTGAAGTGCAACACTGACTTGTAGAGTGTGAGGTCTGTCTGCAGATCCGAGGTCTTGATGCTGGGAGGAGGAGCATGTTGTGTATCTTGGGGATGGCGTGTGTCTATGGCCTCTTGTGAACTGAGATGGAGCGTAACGGGAATAACCGGAAGAATGCTGATGTACCTGAGGGCACCAGAGAGAGCTATGTTAGGGGCATAATTTCCAGAGGACCTGAACTATATTATCTATTAATAGATTAGAGAATAGCACACCTCTTTGCAAGAGTGATATTGTAATAGCTAAAGAGTGAGGGCCAGTGGCGGAAAGAAAGTCGCCTCCACAGCTCCTCATCCTCAGGGCCCCAAGTGATCTGAGGGCTGGACATAGGGGCAACTCCTGGCCGGCCTGCTCGGTGACCCTGGGATTGGTTTTCAGGTAGAGGAGTCGGTTCAGGGGCAGGAATGCCGCTCAGTGTGCTGGTTGGGTCTCCACCAGGAAATACCGGAGCAACGCCCAAATGAGGAGGAAGCCCCGCCTCCCCAAGAGGGCTCTGCTCTGACACCTGAGCAGCAAGCAAAGTCCTCAGACCAGCAGGATCTGTATAGACCAGGATCCCAATCCAGATTACGGTGCCAACCTACAAAAAAAAAAAAAAAAAATCTAACTTAGATAAAATTAAACATGCTTTCTTTTTTCATTTTTTAATTTAATTTAGACTCTTCAAAAGCCTACATTTATTTGATCAAAAATACTGCAAAAACAAATCTTATTAAAATAGAATACAGTTGTTTTAAGTTGTCATATTTTAAATGGTTATTCCTTCAATGCAAAGCTTAATTTTCAGCTGCTCTTGGTGTCACATGATCCTTCAGAAATCATTCTAGTATGCTGATTTGCTGCTTGAGAAATTTTTTTTATTAGTATCAATTTTGAAAACATTTCTAACAAATTAGAAATAACAAAATAATTAGAAATAATTTTGGAAAGACATGGAGATAAGTAAATGATGACAAAATTGTCATTTTTTGGTGACCTATTCTATTAAAGGGTGTCATTTTTACCATGATGATCCTCTGTGCCAAGCGGGTGCGGGCTAGGAAGTACACCACCCTGAGCCTCTTGGGTAAACGGAGGTTTCGGAACGCAGGAGCCTGCAGGGTGATGGTGTGGGGAGAAGGGCGTGGTGGCGGAGGTGTCTCTCGTGGACGTAAAGGGCCTGGTTTAGGTGGAGGCATCCCCGCTTCTGCCGGGAGACGCCTGTTCAGATCTGCCAACTGTTACCGTAGACACATGAGGGTTGGGAAATACGATACAATCCAACTGAACATGCCAGACAAAGTACTCAGATAAAGCAATGAATGATTCATGTATTTCTCATGGAATTGCAAAAGATACTATCTAGAAGGTTCTCTGTGTGGGTGGTTCTCACCTCCATGCGGCGGATGTCAATAGACAGCACAGTGGTGAAGAAAAACATCTGCAGGAAGAAATCGGACACCAGACCGACCACAGCAAACAGACAGAACTCCTACACGCAAGGGAAAAAGGTAGAAGTGTAAAGCATGTGGAATGGTATAACTACCACCAAAAGCAGATCATATTTTTGAGATATTTACAAGAGCTTCACCTGAATTGCTGGAACAAATGTGAAGTATCCAATGAGGATGATGCACAGTTCAGTTGCCATATTCTTCATGATGGACCAGCTTTCATTGCTTAGACCTTAAGACAAAAGCAAAAAGAAAAAAAAAAGTATCAAAAAACAGACCTTTGCCAAAGTAGGTGTCTTTTAATTTGGTCTAATTTTCACATCCTATACTTTCCAAAGATTTTAAACTAGTTAAAACTTTATGAAACATTTTTAGCTAAATGTGTATTTTAGCAATTATTTTTTTAGCCATTTGATATATTGATGTTGTTTATCTTAAAGACAACAAACTATATTTGACACTGATTGGTCTAGTTTTTAAACCTAATCTGCATATAGTTTTGCAATAATAAAACCTTATAAAATACATTTTATAAAGTATAAAGATAGTACTTAGTACAGAATGGTCGTCTACTTGTATTTAAAAACCAGGAAAGGAAAACATATTGCACATATTGTAACAGTGCAGATGATTGCATCATCTCTGACCTTGAGCAATACGCAGCTTGACTTCAAGGTCGACAGGCGTTGACACAACAGACTTGGTGAGGACAAGGACATTCTCCAAACCAATTACCACCACAAGGTAAGGGAAGATCTCCCTGTAAAACAGCAACAGAGAAAACAACTAAACCTTCACATAATAATCAACTTATTATGTTTGATGTGGGAAAAATACTACTAATAAAAATAATAATACTAATAATAATAATCAGGAACTTAAAGCTCTAGCTTATTACTGAGGATAAAGCATAATAGAAACATTTTACTTTAGCATTCTGTCGTTAGCTTAAGAGTTGACCTTATCTTTTTGGGTGTATCTTGGATCAATATGGAGTACACACAAGGCCTAAACAGTTTGTATGCATTGACTGCAGCACACTGCTGTGGTGAACCAAGTCAAATTTGTTTGGACAGCATGAGCTCACACCACTGTGGCTGGAAGTCCATACATGCAACCTTATAGGCTGGTGGAGGACTGTCCCTGCCCACTCAAACACTTCCTGGCACTGAAATTCCCCTAAACCGCTATCATTATTATTGACGATTGGTTATACATCAACCTGCTCAAAGAGCAAACCGTGACATTTTAATTCCTGAGGGATTAAGTCTACAGCAGCCCTGTGATAGTGATGCACAGAATAATTCTAGTGGTATTAATGAAGGTGTGTTTTGGCAGAGTTCCTACCCTCCATTCAGTGTGGGCGTCAGGCCAAACAAGGTGCAGAGTCCCACAGACATAAGCAAAGAACTGAGAACAGTCACCACAGCGGCCAGAGCCAAGCCCCATTTGGATTTCACCATATCAATCTTTCCTGTGAAGTGAGAGAGAGAGATTATCCGAATTATTTCTGTCAAGAGCATTTTACAAAAACGTCATTAAGCATATAAAATGCTGCTGGAAAAAGGGTATGTGAACTCTTGATGCAGAACGTGCTGTACTAAGGATAATCGTCAAGCCAGACAAACATGAAATCTGCCGAAAGCTCCTCTAATCTGAAAGCTTTCTGCTTCCAATGTACTGCTTTTCCCAAAGGAAATTTCACAATTTCAACACTCTTGTATTACTTGCCAATCATTTTAGAGATATATGGAGTAATTATTAGCGATAAACAATGGAGAACAACAGAAAGCAATAATAATTGAAAAAAAAAAAAGAAGAATTCTGCCAATTGCAGTAGTTCCATGATGGCAAAAATCAAGGTTCAATAGCAATCACTGCAACAATACATCACCCCCCAAAAAAAAAAAAAAAAAAAACCCTATGGGCGTGCATATAATCTAATAAGAATCTAATGCACATCAGATCATGGCCCATTAATTAAAATATTTTACAAACATGTTAACAGAATTTTACCTATTGTTTTACAACACCGAGAAAGAGATAGGTAGTAATAATATAGGTAGAAATTACACTTACGGGTGGAGAAGTATATATAAGCAAAGAGGATAATGTAGGTGGTGACCAGAGGGATGAGCTCAGCGATGCCAATCTCCTCTTTGAAATGAACGTGCACCATGTGGTCTTCACGCAGAGAGCAGTTCGCTGAAGGATGAAGCTGTTTCAGACGGGCTCGGAGACTGGCTACAAACCTGTCCAAACACACACACACAGAAGATGATATACATTTTTGCTACAAAAACATATTTTTACAAGATCTAGAACAAGAGCCACAAATTATTTTAAATATTAAAAAGGCTGACCTTGCATCATAGGAGCTCAGTGCAATTGTGATGGTGTATGTCACCACTTTCTTCTTGCTGTACAGGCTTACACCCGTCTGCTTCCCCGGGACACCAAAGAGCAAATCTAAAAAGCACACAAAGTAAAAAAAGGGGTTTCTATACGAACAGGGGCTAACCCTTAATTTGAGCAGAGATTGTATTTAAGCAGCTTCCTGCCTTTCAGAGTGGCTGAAGTATGAAGGCCTTTGGGTTCATGTTGGTGGATCGTCTTCAGGAGGTCTGGATCTGCATCAAACAAGTCACGTCGGTTCTGCCAATAGTTGCCAGGGGATACCAGCAGGCAGCCGTGCTCTGGAAGGACCGCCTGCATACGCCGCAACCCTGGCAACAGGTCTGTTACCTGCAAGCAAAGAGCCTCCAAACTTCTGAGAAAAGAGAAGTGAATAAAACAGGATAGAATGAGGTTGAGAAATGTGTGGTAACAAGTGTAAACCGAACTGTTTTGAAAAAAAAAAAACAATTAATATGAGCTAATAAACTGAGGCAGGGAATCTTAGACCTGTCTGTGTAAACGTGGTTTCTGATCTCCTCCAGGAGACTGAAAGCGCGCCCAAGGGGAGATCGAAATGCGTCCACAGGAACCAGGCTGTTGTCCCATGGTGAAACGGCTGCCTTGACCAGGACCTGCTGGATGTAGGCCACCGGAGGACCCCGGTACTGCAAGAAAGGCAGCACTTTTAGATTAACAGTAACATGTCTTCAAAAGAAAAAAAGACTTTTACATTTTAAGTGGTGCTTAAATCAAGTTAATTCCCTGATGTTAAAGTGTTGCAGCTGGGTGTTTGCTGGCCCCAAGTCAAACTTTGCATTGCAATTCAATGGCTCTGGCTTGCTTAGTCAAGGACACTTCATTTTCCAGCGATATTGTCGCCTTGATCGATACTATTTAAACTGAACCGATGAACTGCCTTTAACTGAAAATTTAGTCTTTACTATTGTCCTTTTGAATAATTGACACACCATTTTTCTATCTGATACTGCAAAGCTGCTTTAACAATATCTGTATTGTTAAAAGTGCTATATAAATAAAGCTGACTTGAAATTACTAAAATCTTTTTGTTTGTTTGTTTTTTTATCAATATTGAAAACAATTTTGCTGCTTTTGTGGAAACCATGATTTTTAAAAAAAAAAGATATTTTATGGATAAAAAATTAATTTCTTGAAAATAATATAAATCTTATAGAATTTCAATGTTTACCAGTAATGTGCATCACTGTTTATATATATATGTATATATAGCACTATGCAAAAGTCTTAGTCCATCAAAAAAAAAACGGTTATTTCTATCTTTTGCGGTAGCGTGTCAGTTGGATATATCAGTTTACATTATTTTGTCATTAATTGTAATAAAGCAGTGAGATTATTGTCTGCACAAGGAATCTGACAACAGCCTGTGCTCCACACAGAGATCTGATCATTATCCAGTCTGTCTGGAATAACATGAAGAAACAGAACAAACTGAGACAGACTCAGTCCAGAAGAACTGTGGCAACGTCTCCAAATAAATATTTGGTATTACAGCTTTTTTTCTTCATCTTGATTTAGTTATAATAGAAGTTATTGACAAATTAATAATAAATTAACTGACTTAAAACCTTATTATGTTGGTGAAAATACTAGTGGCCTAAGACTTTAGCACAATACTGTATATAATAACAAATATATAATTTTACCCAATCAGGGCGCTCTGATGGGTCACCCTGAGACTCATGGGATGGTACTGAGTAATCTCGTACTCCAGTGGTGAACTCGACAGGCCCTGTTCCTGGCAGAGGCAGCTTCAGCAAAGGGTAACTGTAAAAGAAAGCATGGTTACAGAACAACAAATCAATCTTTATTACCAACGTCAAGCTGCATTCCTCACAGACACGGTATCTCCAAACAGAGGAATGGCCTTCTCATGACGAAGAGCCCATACAAGGTCCATAAAACAAAGCATATTTGAATAAAAAGTATGCAAAGTGCTGTTTTTGCATTTTTTACTGACAGTTTTATAGCATTCAATCAGTCACACAGGTGCCAGCAAGAGTGAACTTAAAATGTAACACTGCACCAGGAGGGAGCACAGACCAGTATGATTAACATGTCATCTGTGATATCCCGAGGCTAGCAAGCTGCAAGAAAACCAAGGATAGTAAAAACATGAAGTTTAGACCTTCTAGGGAAAAAAAATGATTGCACAAGACCCACAATACTGCCTGCAGCACAAACAAAGGACTGGGATACTCTCCAGATGGATGATCTGACCAACCCCTACTTCTCACAAAAGGAGCATCTGTCACCCCCCTTTAAACTGCTTCAAAAGCCACGAATATCCCCCACCAACAACAGCAGTGTGTTAAAGAGCGTAGCACAGGCTGATAAGGTTTTAAACACATGACACTGTTGACATCATGGAAACAGAAGGTTATTGTGTAAAATACATTATACCTGGGTGTGCTTTCCTTAACTGAGGGACTAATTAATATCATTTTGTGAACTAATCGATTAATTGAGTCCCTGAATTTACATTTCCTGATAATGTATTCATCCAAGATGTTTGTATCTTTCTTTCTTAAGTTGAAAAAAATTAAGGTTTTTGTGGAAAAACATTCCAGGATTATATCAACTTCTATGTTCTTCTTATATGGACTTCAATAGAAGCCAAACTGCAGTTTCACGATTATATGCATAAATGAGATGGCTTTTCACCCTACACTACCCTTTTTAACCAAAGTATACAGACAAAGAACTACCCGTCCCTGACCTTTCCAACGTGATTACGTAACATGTGAAGTTGCACATCAATTCGAAGAGCTAGTGTCGAACATTTGTATACATATATATATATTTTTTTAGAAAATTACCTATTATTTCATTAGATAAGACCCTTACTCCTTGGCTGGGATCAAGTAGAGAGCTCTGAAACTAATTTGGACCTTCAAACCATTGAGTCCAACTTAAGTAATTGAACACAGAGAAAGAAATTTCCTTAAAAACCTTCATTTCTTTTCGACCAATGAAAGAAAGACAGGAATATCTTGGATGACATGGGGAAACAGGAAATTTCTATTCTAGAAGTGAACTAATCTTTTCATTTGTGTTTAATTCAGTATATTCCTCTATTATCGGTCCTGAGGCTGGGTCAAGCTATTCTGCCCAGTACCTTCTCTTCTTTAGCTGAGAAAGAACTCAGACATCCGCAGTGACAAGTAGCTGCCACTTCACAAAGCCTACTTCTGTTCCTCCAGGCAGCTAAAAACACTGGTCAGTTCTCTGGGAGAAGTGTTCACACACTCACTCTTTTCCACATGGATTTTGCCCTTTATCTGAAGCGTCAGAGATTTAATTCACATTTTGCTGACTGAGGCTCAACGAAAAGGCATGAGAAAACCGTTTCTCCAGCTCAGTGCTCTACTTTTAGTGCTACACACAGTCCTCCTGGCATGATCTTGCTGTTAAATCAAACTGTGCAGAACAACCGACCACAAGCCAACTACATTCTTTTGTTGCCCTCACTCACCCGAAAACATCCCACCCACAGATTTGTACAAATAAGCTGCTTTTCCTAACCCACAGAGGTACATAAAGTACTTCAACATTGACATAGGCCATCAGAACCGTGGCCTAGCAGCCATTGTGTCCCTGATTTGTTTAAATCCCGCTCCAATCCCATTACTTCCTATTTGAATTAAATATCACGACTGCAGACTCACCAGCAGGTCAGGATGCTGGCAGAGGTGAAGAGAATGATGGGAACCGGGTAGGACGCGCAGAGCAGGCCGTGCCGGTAGAAGGCGGCCGAGATGTTCTGTCGAAGCCGCTCTCTCACCGTCATCCTTGGAGGAGGGGTCAGCTGATGGCCATCGAGTCTGCGTGTGCGGCCAGGGCGAGGGCACCGGCGGGCATCCAGGGATCTGTGCCAACAAGCATGTACAGAACTATAATTGGCTCTCGACCATTTAGATGCGAGAAACGCGTTTTTCCTGTTATTGATAAAACCCCAAACCTTTTAAAGCACATATTAAAAGCATTATTTATATTTTTGCTTCATAATCCGACTAAACGAGTAATAGCTTTATGACAAGTTTTATTGCTACTCATCACCAACATAATAAGAACCATGCACATGTATAGCCAACGTAAAACTTACGCATTATGATACAGACATGACATGAGTCAGCAAATGATTTATAAAAACCAAGCAGTAGCACTTTACAGGAAGAGCCATTAATGTTACAACAAGGGTGCATTCAATTGATCACAAGCGAGACATCTGTAAGGTTGCAAATAAATAATATTTTTAATTATAATATTTTTTTTTTGGTCAAATAAATACAGCCGCCTAAAAATTCTACCAGCAACAAAACTTGTTAATGGTAGTGTAGACATTAAAACCAAATATAGATTTAAAAAAAAAAAGGTAAAAGAGTCTTGTTCCTGGTTAGTTTTTGATACTCAATGGATTAAATAACCTTACTGTAATCCATTCCAACCAAACAAACTTAAACACTTCTCTGCTAGCAGGTCATTCTTTAGAAAACTTATCTGTTAGAATTAACCCTTTGCCTAGAAGTAGTTTCTGGACTTTCAAACTCTCAAAACCAGAGGGTTCAAGGGTAATGTTGGCGGTCTATACCACAGAGCATGGAATTTACCTCCTGAGTGGCTACCTTTCATGCTATAAATATTACATAAACAAGATGACACACAGAGCCTCACAAAGATGCTACACATCACATGTACTGCTCAAGTTTGTGGGAAAATTTCATAACACATGATGCAAGAGATTTCAGAAAAACAGACTTTAAAAGAAGAACTAGCTGATTGTAATCAAAGCAGGTCCACATCTTTTAGCTTTTACCCTTTTTAGAAAATCCAAGCGCCTAAAAACATTTTTATGATCAATTTGATACACAATATTGCCAAAGCATCAATACACCAATTAAGGCAATGATAAAAACAACAGAATTAAAAATAAAAATAAAATTAGATTTTTCTGTATGGTAATAAGGAATGTTTAAAAGACACAAGAGTGAACAAATTAATGATTTTTCAATTTAATTATTTCCTTATCCAAGCTTAACACTCTTTTTCCCATTCCAGCTTAGAGAGAGACAAACTGTCAAACTGATTCCTAACCGTCTCTTGTCTTACTGAATTCACACACTTCCTTCTCTCCCTCTATTGACGAATCTGGGAGATTTTCAACAGAACAGTCCCCAGATACACCATTCAAAGTCTGTGAATCTTGGCAAACCCAAATGCTACAGCATGGAAACAGGCAATGACTCTAAATTCTTAAGGGAATGTGCAGGAGTGGGCTAATAAACACGTGCAGCTGACAGAAGGACCGGTTTGTGCAAAGCAACCCTGTTTGAAAATTTGGTAACAAAAGAACCTGGTAACTAACTATCTATGCATGCTAAGATAAAACGATACGATGACACAGTTTTACAGTGGTAACGGCACAAACTACACAGCAGTGCATTTAAAATACAAGAGTTAATATTGGTTTCAAAAAAGTAAGGAATTTAAAAACTAAAAATCTAACAACTTTCTATAGTTTCTGGTGGATTCATGTCTTCGTCAGACTGTTTCACTGTAAAACATCTGATCATAAATCTACAGCAAAACAGCTGTCAGTGATTTCTGCCTGCTCACATTCACTTCTCAAAATATTATCCTGTATAATAAACACCAGAGAAAAACTATTTTAAAAAATAATAACATTTCTATAACATTTTGAATTTCAATTTTTTTTCTAAAACATCCTCACATTTCAACAGTTATTTAATTTCTTCCAAAACACTATACACAATGATTATTGTTATGTTTCTAATTAAATTGTGATGCATTAATTAAATTTTCACATGCTATATCCAAAGCAACAAAAAAAGAAGCAAAAGATACAAAGCAAAAAAAAAAAATCATATTTTTGCTAAATTGTTGGTCAAACCACAAAATTAAAAAAACGGTTAATTATGTATAACCAAAACATTATATTAATGCAGTTAAACAACTGCCAAAACATCTCCCACGTAATTAAAGCCAAACACGAAAAGTGTATTTAATCTGAATCAAATCAATTTGCAATAACAAGACATTATATATATATATATATATATATTAATAGACTAATATAATTACAAAGTAATCCTGTTATAGCACCATGGTATTGTGAGGTATATTACAGTAGCAGTGTTATTTTATTATTATATTATTTTTATTTCCTACACGGTACAGCACAAAATACGTATTATACTGTAACGTGCGGTGTCCAGGCTGATGCAATTCCTACGGTTCTTCTGCAGTTACTGTCAGTCAATTAAACTGTAAATTAGCTGAGTTGATATCAGTCTAACAGAGCTAAGTTAAAGCTAACAGTCACTGAACTACATATGAATACAGTTTTGCATGAACTCAGTTGTCTGTACTGTTCCGCATTTCTCGCTTTTCCTAGAGATAGCCTTCATATTTATTACGTTACCGTTTTGTGGTGCAAGAAGAAACCGATACACGTTTCCATGGCATTAACTTTAGCCGAGCTGCTAACGCTTTAGCATTAGCAATAGTTCAAATATAAAGCACCTGGCAGTTTTTTGTAAATTAGCTTGACGTATATAGGCAATAAATAGAACGCATCGCCCTAAAAGTAAGCATTTAATAGCCTCGTCTTGGCGGCAAGCTAAGCACATCTAACGTATCTAGGAAGCGCTTTGACAGCATGTTACTGGACCTGCTAATAGAAATAGTGAACACTAAGGGCCTGCCATGCCTCTAAAATGCTCTAATTTAGCAACATAAGCACACAAACCAAAACAACAGTGCTCAAACCATCGCTTACCCTAATGACAGGTTCTACCCTTGCTCTCTGAGGGCTTGTTTTAACGCTGTTTCGGCTCCTGTTGAGTTTCACAGGCAGGTGGCTGTAGGTCTGCACTGTTCTGCCTGCATCATGTCAACTACTGTAAGCCAACGTGACCCCTCAACTTCAACCTCCAGAACAACGCTGAAACGCGTCAAACTATGACCTCTACCGGTCATCATAGGACATGTTAAAGATATAAAACAAATAAAACTGCGAAATGTACTGGCCACAAGGAGGATATATATATTTATTTATTTATTTTTGTCCTAAATGGAATTATCTAGTTAGTAAAATGATAGTGATTTGTTTGTTTTATACGAACCCAGCGTGTTATAATGTAAGAATTATATTCTCAGTTCTTATAATTTCCTAGCAGGTGCATTTCAAAAGAAGTCCCTTAGAAGCAGTGAGGAGTCGGATAAGGTTGATTGTTCCTGTTCAACGTATTTTAGAGACATAATATATATATGTTTTTAGATATATTTTTTTAGGCTGCTTCATATCACTCCCTGGTGGTCTAGTGGTTAGGATTCGGCGCTCTCACCGCCGCGGCCCGGGTTCGATTCCCGGTCAGGGAACATGATTTTTTTTTTTTAGCCCCCGACTTAATAAATTGCAAACATGGCTTGAACTCTACCTGTAACCTATGGAAATCTGTTTGAACTGTGACAAGCAGTGGTACTCAACTGTGAGCCCAGCATCCAGTGGCACAGGCTGAATTGTAAATATTCAAATTAATATATTAGTATTGATAAACACATGGGAAAAACTGTTAAAAATAGTTAAAATACACATAATCCATACGTTAACCTTATTGTTTGCTCCCAGTTTCTGTTTCCAAAAGAAAAGATGGAAAAACAGCTAAAATATCAGAGGATATAAATAAACATACGCTTTGCATCTGTTGCGCAAATTGTGGCCTTTTAGTCGAAAAGGTTTAGAACAATTGCCCCCCAGATTAACATATTCAAACTCTTTTAACTGTTACAAAATCTTTTAAGCACAACATCAACCGGCACTTGAAGCTCAGTTAAAAAAAGACGCTATTTTGTATGAAAAATCAATTTATTACAAAATAAACGCATATCTTCACTCTTGTAGTTTCTGTGACACATTGTGACTGAGCAATATGACTGATGATAACTGATAAACTGGTCACTGAGGTCAGTGTACACAACTGATCAACCTGAACTCATGTCTTATCAGAAAACATTATCTACAACACTGACCTGCATGAGTAACATCTCAGACTTAGGATATTTGTTCTTTATGACTTGTATTTAAAAAAAAAAAAAAAAAAAAAAAAAAAAAATATTAAAAAGCAAAGGAAAAATGCACACGAAAAGCATATTTACAAAAACTCGTATGGAAAAAAATATTTTTGTTTTTACAAATTGGTATTAAAATCCCAAATTCCTCTGTTAAGCCAACACTGAAATGGAATATGGAATCTAACACTTCTAAATGTTTTATAATGAAATACAATAACAGCCAAAAATATTCATTTCTAAACAAGTTCCATTCAGCATTTAGGACCTCAGAAATAAAACTCAGCACTATTAACAGGTGAAACCAATCAAATCTTCCTAAATATTGCATTCAACATCTTAGCAGCATCATGTCAACGATAATGCAGCTGCAGGACATGGTAACTTGTAGGCTTAATGACACAACCAAGAAATTCAAATGAGACTGTCAAAATGCAATATGACTATGTGCCATTAAATTAAGAGGGGGAAGGGTCAATTTGGAAATATGGCAAACTTTAAAAACTAAAACCATCCAGATCATTTACTGTCAAACGTGAAAATGTAAATTTTAGAAAATACTTTAAAATATAAAAAACCTGGAAAAGTTGAAAACCTTGTATAAAATAATAAAAAACAAAAAACAAAACAAAAAACTACACAACAGTGAACAGAATAATGAAAATCGAGTTTTCTACAAGATCTTCACCTTTTAAATAAGGCATTTTCTTTAATTCAGGACAACAACTGAAAAACAAGCAATGTACAATAAATGTATTATAAAAGTACACATGACAAATCAATTATGAAATATTGGTATAAAGTATTTAAGAGGTACTTACACCTTTAACTGTTTCCTTGATGAACTCCTTTTTGTTGGTGAGATCAAAGTCAGGATACTTGTCATAAACCTACAATTTAAAAGGAAGTTCAGGAATATTAATTACTTGGAAACTTTTCAGGATGTCATTTGGGGTAATATGTAACGTTGTTTATAACTAGTGGAAAGCGTATGCATCCGCTGTGAAACTCTCTAAAATGGCGAAAGATGTAACTTGGGAGGAGAAGAATTGTTGAATAAATTATGGGGGTTTCTTTTTTGGGGGCTGGCGGTGGGGGGGTTGTATTCTTGTAAAGTCACAAAACTGAAGGTGAGCTACTGATGTCACATGCTGTTTTACCAATGTATTTCTGGACCTGGCAACAGTTGTACATTGTCTACGGAGGGTCAGATAGCTCAGGTTTTTATAAGTGTTAGAAGAGCCAGTGTAACCCTTGAAAAAGCTTTAGTCCCGATAAATGCTTTGAAATAACATACTTGTCGGGTAATCTGTTTCATTGTAACTTCCTCCAAGTTGGCATCTTTCAACAGATCCTTGATTGCCTCCTTCAACTGTTCCTCAGTTGGTGGTTTTTTAATCATCTTGATCAACGGCTGATCATCATCAGAGCTTTCACTTTCATCTGGAAGAAAAATCACAGCATGTCAAACCCTTAGCAAAAAAAAACAACAAAAAAACAAGTGTACTCTATCAGTTTGACACCAAATAATTTGATGCTATGTTACTCCTAGCAAAAACAAAACTTTTCAGATTTTAACTTTTGGTCTTGCATCTCAAAACATTTGCTGCAATATTACCCTTGCTCTTGCTTGCTTTCTTTTTTCCTCGATTACTGCTGCTGTCAGCTTTCTTTGTTTTAGGCACAGGCTTTGCTGGAGCTTTCCTCTTTGCTGCAGGCTTTTTTGTCTAGAAAAGTTGTGAAAAACAATCAGGTTTAATGCAGTCGCATAGAAGTGAACGGTCTCAATGGCAATAAAGAAAATCACACATAAACCCTGGACACATTTCTGGAGCATCTGCAATCTGAAGTGCTACAAATGCCGCAATTGTTCTTACGATGTCAAAAGAAACTTTGCAATTTCTCTCAAAGACAGTTCAAAACATTTTTCATTTTCTAATCAAGCTGTAAATTAACTAATTGCTCCAAAACAACAAACCCAAATAAGTCATTTACATTTAGTAAATACAAAATGCAAAAATATTACTTCCAAGTTTGTATCTAACCTTTTTTGCATTCTTGTCTTCATGGACGTCTTGGTCACTTTCATCTGATGCACTCAGTTCTGACTTTTCAGATTTCTTAATAGATTTCGAGGTTAAAGATTTCTTCTTCTGAGGAGTTTTCTGCTGATTTGCAAACACATTGAAAAATAGTAAGATTGTCAATCTATTGCCTGAACTGTAAAACCATAATTCTGAAAAATATATTTTTAAATATTTGTCACACTGGAAAAAAAAAAAAAAAAAATGCTTTTACACACTTCTTCCTCCTTGCTGTCCTCTTCAGGAGCATCCTCCGACGACAACGACGATGACTCATCGTCATCATCTTCCTCTTTATCAGATGATTTATCTCCACTGTCTTTATTTTTTTGACTTGCTGTCACAGACTTCTCAGTGTCCTTATTGTTCTCTTTACCCTCTTCATCATCGTCGTCATCATCATCATCACTACTGGAATCAGTGACAATAGGTTTGGACTTACCACTTTCTACCTTTTTCTGTGTTTTTTTACTTTTGGATAAAGACTTTTCTCTTTTGGCATCTTTGGTCGTTTTCTTTTTCTTCTTAAGGATAGGCTGCAGATTGCAAACACACAATAAGCTACTGGCAAACAGTCAAAACAAACTCATAAGACAATTTACCAACAACATCCTGTAGTACATTGGTATTGTTATCGTGCATCAACAATAGCCACAGATAACACCTGGGGCTGGTGCCTTTGACGGCTGCAAGATGATTATTATAAGGCTAGAAATACTATCCAATTAATATTAGGACTTATTTGTACCATTATATTTATTTTTTCATGTTGCGCATTTTAAGGAATCACACAGCAGTATGTTAAGCTAATGAATGCAAGAGCCAATCAGAGGAATTTAATGTTCAGTTTCGGAAATATGTTAAACTGAGCGCATGCTGACTGAATTCTGACTGCCGATTTCTCTCTTCATAAATGACAATGTGCAGATGTGCCATATGCATGGGCATGACGTCTAAGGGTGAGACTATGTGCGCTGTGAGTACAAGAGATTTATTCATCATCCTTTATTAAAGAGCATAAACTTGCGCTGAAGTCAGTGATAATATCCTTTTGTAATGTAAATGTTCTTTGCTCGCTTCCTAGCTGCTTTTGGAGTAACCGAGAAAAACTAAAGCATTATAATTGGTAACTTGCAATGTTTCAATTAAATTGTTAGGTTAAATACAGATTCAGTCATACTAAAAACATTACTGATTCAATTGCTGGCAAACTATGTCATATCATCCCCAACACTACTGTACAGTGACATATGCATGCATTGTTATTGTACAGACAGGAACAAAAAGAAATACCCCTCACTTTTCCTGAGTTGGTTGGATGTAAGAGAAATTTCATGATCCTCTCTGATAGAACAATTTGCGTTCCAGACCTTTCCAGATCAAGAGTCTGACAAATGGTTTTGAGTTGTTCCTTGTGAAGCCTGACATAAAGAAAAACCTCATTATCACACCCACTATAAACTAAATATTTGACTTAGTAAATAATTATCATCGGGGAACAACAGAAAAAAAATGCTTTGTCATATCAGAAAACACATATTTGTGTAAAAATATTAAAAGAAAAAGAAACGTAAAATGAACTACCTTTTCACCTTCTCCATTTTTTTGTTGTACAGGTCACTTTCCTCCCCAAAAGGAAATCCATTAAACAGCCTAAGGTTTTTTCGTAGTGTTGATGCCTGTAAGAACATTAAGCAGCATTCATTTGTTACAAATTGCAATCTGACAAATAATCTGTATTAACATATGTGTTTGGCCATTTGTGTGTGTTAAATGCTTTCTAAAACTAAAACTTACAGTTCCAGGGCGATCATAAACAATCTTATGCAGAGGTTTGAGGAGAGGTGCTTTAAGCTTTCCGATGGAGTGATTAATCCGTACAATGTCTCCCAGTTTGGCACCTTCTCCTGTGCTCTCAATCTTTGGCTTTTCCTTCGGTTTGCTCATCAAATCAAGTCTCTGGATGATTTTTTTCTCCCGTTTGCCTTCAAGAATTTCAGGTTCAACTGCAAAGACAATTAAAATACCATTACAATAGGACAAGAATTATATATAATATAATATATATACACACAATCATTCACAAGATAACAATACTTTACATTTAATGATACATAAATTACAAAATTACAAGCGCTTTGCCACTGAATTCTCATAAACTATTCCTTACACAATTTGGGTTTAGATCTGCTTTTAGGTTTAGGTTCTCCTGATTCATCCTGCTCTGTATCATCAGATGGACTCTTCTTTTTCTTCTTCTTGTCATCCTCCTCTCCCATTTTTACCGACTTTCCATCCAAAGGAAGATCCTCTGTCTTGACAGCTTCCATTTCTTCACTCATGCTTAGTTTCTCAGTTGCACCCTACCTAAAAATGATAAAAAGACAATTCTGTGTTCGCCGAATTCAACAGAACAGTATTAGTAAACGCGTATTACTTCTGTAATTTCCATGCACATACACAACAGCTCTATTCATCGCCTAAATCACATTATCAATAGTGCGCTCGTGCTGCAGAACGAATTTGGCGCGTGTTTGTATCCCAGTCGTATAAGCAGCAGACACAAACCTTCTGCATGCTAACAGGCTACGAAAGTAGGATAAAGGAGATGCAAACTATGCGAAAACGGTGGAAAATGCACATGACATAAACAAACGTGAGAGAAATACAAACTTGTACTTAAACATAAGCTGGCGACTCAAAGCTTTTAGGTAGCGCGGGACTGATAGCGCAGCAGACTAGCATATTCGTCCCGCCTACTTGCTTACAAAAACACAATAAAAATGTCCCTTTGTAACAAATCCTAGCAAGTCCTGCCTTCTTATAAGCAAACATACATCTTAGAAATATTACAGACAGTAAAACCTCAATAAACCTCACGGGCTCATACTTTAATACATATACTCACTGTACGTTAGTGTTGCTGCCAATTGGTCGCGAAGGAGGTGCGCAGTAAACATGGCGTTTGAAAAGAGGGGGCGGGCTATCACGTGACCACGCGAATACAAACCCGTATTAAAAGTACAGGCCCCTAAATACAATTGTCTTATTTACTCACCCCTGTCTTGTGTTGTATTTCCTCAGTAAGACCTTATTTCTGGTTTTATTTCAGAATTGCCAAATAAACTAATTATTATCAACATTCACTATTGATGTACGTTATGGAGAAAAGCCAGAAATGTCTTTTTTGGGATGTAATGTAAATGAGATGTAGCCGATATACTCTATTCATTCACGTTGTCCGCGTACGGTGTCCTCATAAAACACCCACTTATTGTAATAACTATGTCATACCCATGCCGTTATACAAATTTGTGTCCTCATAAACCACATAAACCCGCACACACACACAGTCATTTTTGTGAAAAGAGGCATAATGGTTTTTATACTGTACAGATTGTATGTGCTATTGCCCTACACCTTACACCAAAATTTCTGCTTTCTCAAATTTTCAAAACATTTTATTCTGTGTAATTTATAAGCATTTTGAAAAATGGGGACATTGGGGTAATGTCCTGAAAAGTCACATTCTCGTAATGCCTACATCATACCCATGTCACTATACAAATATGTGTCCTTATTTGTATATGTATATA